>JAQZBX010022028.1:0-31853 GCA_029593785.1 Cabassous unicinctus | reverse complement strand
ATTGAAGGTATTATAACAAACAAATATTTGAGAAGCAAAAAATCCTTCCAGAAATGGATTTCCTGCTTTGGAATAGGGAAGATTTTATGAATCATGTTGATAAAGGTACTACCTGTAAGGTAAAAACAAATGAAGTTATACTTCATAAAATTGTGAATTTCTGTTTATTGATTGACACTATTATTTGACATGAAAAGGAAGCCATAAATTGGATTAGAAGTCATTAAAAATAATCTATGTTGACTGATTCTTATCCAGTATATGAACACCTTCCGTGACAAATCCAATTATAAATTGAACAAAAGAGTTGAAGAAGCATTTTATAAAGAGGATGTCTAAATGCCTGATAAGCATATGAGTATGTAGTCAACATGAATAATTATTTTGGAAATGAAGATTGAAACCTTTGTGTGATACCATTACACACCTATTAGATTAGCTAAAGTTTTAAGGAATCTTTGTCCAAATGTTGCCATGTATATGAGGGAGATGAACTTATTGTACAGAAAAAATAAGAATGTGAAATGGTGCCCTCACTTTAGAAATAACTTGTTAGTGACTACTCTGTCAAAACATCCATCTGCTTTATGATCTTGCAGTTTATCTTCTATATATACAAGAGAAAGCTGTGTTGATGTGGAACAAAAAAGATAAGCACAGCCACATATATAGGGGATTTATTTTCCTAACAGCCAAAATATGGTAATGATCAAAATAACTATTGTTAAAAAAATGGATAATAACAGGTAAATTGTTCATATAGTTAAATACTCTTAGAAATGAAATATAAAACCAGTGATACATCAAATTGGAATAATCTGATAGATATATGGTGAGCAAATGTAGTCATAAAAACAGGCAACTTACTTTTAAATTTTTTTTTGTATTTAGATTTTTATTTTTATTTTTAAAGAAGCTTCAGATTACATAAATGTTACATAAAAAGTACAAGGGATTCTCATATGTCCCACACCCTGTCCTTCTCACAGTTTCTCACATTAATAGTTCAAGAGTAGTAACATAGTAATAAAAACCAACAACAAAAGTCAAAATATTTGATACATTATGGGGATTTTGAGACCTATGCAGAAATAAACATATATTCAGGTGAAGAATAGCAGAGAAAAATGCAATCCTATGAGCCCTATGTTGTGAGAAATGTTAACAGAAGTTCTTGAAGTTAAAGGAAAATCATTCCAGATTAAATCACTGGATGTGTCAAGGAATGTCATGCACTGGGAATGTTAATATGTGTATACTGAAAGTTATGAAAACACTAAGTTAAGGCATACAGTAATGAGTGGAAGATGAATATTGAAATATCTAAGATAATAACTAAAAATGAGATATATGATTTATGACTAAATGACTACTAGAAGAGACAAATTTGAAAAGTAAAATATGCTTTATTAATCCATTAGGAAAAAATGAGGAAAAAAAAATGGGGCAAATATCAAACAAAACCAAATTGAGGTAGTATGGAATTATGTACCCCAGAAAATCATGTTCTTAAACTAAATGCATTCCTGTAGGTGTGAGCCCATTGTGAATAGGAAGTTTTGATGAAGATGCTTCAGTTAATGTGTGGCCCAACTGAATCATGATGGGTGTTCATCCTATTAATGGAGGTCTCATAGAGAAAGGCACAGAAAAAAAAGTCATCATGAGCACCCAGAAGCTGAAGAGAGGGGAGAAAACACCTCCATGTGAATTGCACTGTGATGGAAAAGCCAAAGAATCTGAAAGACTTCTGGCTAACCAGAAGATGCTGAACATGGGAGACAGCAAATATTCTTGCCTCTGAAACCATGAGGCAATACATTTCTGCTGTTAAGTCAGCCCATTGTAGGGTATTTGTTTTAGCAGCTAGGAAACTGAAACAAACATGATAGCATACAGAAACCCAATATGAGAGAGTAATTTTATTTAATAAAATCAACCTAAAAAATTCAGCTCAAAGACAAGCACAATCAGAATGGTTAATAAACACACACTATATATCTATGTTGTTGACAAAAATTATATATATTTTAAAAAGAACATATATCTTAAAAGTAAAATGTAAAATAGATAGAAAAATATAATTAAAGAAAACACAAGCCAAAGGACATCTGGTTTTTGACAGCACCACTCAGTGATGAAAATGGGGGCCACTGAGTGTACACATTGACTGGATTGTACAAGGCATGGGATTGTATATCATGTTGAATCCTGTAGTAGAATATGGACTGTGGTTAACAAAACAAATATAATAACATTCTCTCATGAAGTATAACAAATAAATAATACCAATACAGGGTGGTAATAATAGGGTAGATTGGGGGAAAATACACCAAATGTAAAATATGGACTATAGTTAGTAGCAATATTTTAATGATGCTTTTTCATAATTTGTAACAAATGTTTCCCAACAATACAAGGTATTTGTGGTGGGGTGATGTATGGTGTATGATGTTATGCATATTTGTAACTTCACAACTTTTACTATACAGTTGTTCCTTATGTATGTTCATGTATGAGTGATGTAATTCAACAAAATATTTTAAAAGAAAAAATAAAAATTTAAAAATTAAAAATTAAAAAGTGACTTTGTGTAGCTGATTGACCTTATGTTTGTCAGTAACTGTAGACCCCAAGGCAAGAAGTATAAAAAAATTTTGAGACAAATTTTGTATCATGATAAATCATTCAATGTAATAGAAACACCTAATGATTCCAAATTTATATATGTGTACTAATATTTCTTAAATATATATATTGCACAAAATGACATAACAAAAAATAGAATTTTTAATCACCTAAAAATCATAGTTTATATGAATAAATAAAATTCAATCAGTATATAAAATATGATGAAAAATCAGACATATATATAGAGAGAGACTTGAACAGCGCCAATGACTAACTTGTCCTAATTAGCACACATACAGTGTCATGCTTAAGGATACAGTGTATACATTATTTTCAAGTGTGTGCCAAATATATCATATACTACTTGAAAATTCAGTATATGTCAGCAGTTTTCAATCAGAGAATCAATTGTCTGACCATAGTTATTTAAACTGTAAACCAATGTCAAAAAACATTAAGAGTATGCCTAAGATCCAGGGAAGACTTCCACTCTCCTGTCAGGTTCTGACTCAGCTATTCAATATCACAGTTTTGACAGTTAAACAGTAGATATTGTAATGCCATCTAACATGGATTTTTTGTCAGATACTAGTACAAGTGCTTTCCACATTCTATTGTGTCACTTCTCAACAGGCTTATAAGGTTAGACACCATTGTTAACATATTAACAGATGTAGAAACTGAGTCACAAGAGAAGTGATTAGAAGAGCTGAAAAATGACTCACGGAGCTCACAGGCCTGATTATTGGTGCTTTATGTTGACATTTTGGACAATTTCAGAAGGGTTGTTTTGTCATTTAATCCAGCAAAAATTTTGAGATTTTGGCCTGACTAGTGAATATCAGAACATTCCTTAGAACAAAAACTGAGGAAATATTTCACAAATATTAGTCCAGGAACACCTGATTTCAGGTGTTAGGGTGAATTCAGTTTCTGGGCCTCTTCTCTCCTGTTTGGTCTTTAGGATCCACAAACATTTCACCGTAAGAATCATCATGATATTAGGAGAATTGCAGTTTATTTCTATTTTAATTATTGTCTCATTAATCTTTACCAATTCCTTTCACAAATTCATTGTACTAATATTTCCTGATACACAAAAGTTATGTGAATGCACAGATTTTATTTAAGTCTGCTTCTCTCATTATCTAGAATCAATTATTATTAACAAATTACCTCTGGGAAATGTATATAACATAGTCCAAGGACTGTGCTCCCATGGATTTTCCCCAACACCATCTGCAACTAAATATAGAGGCATTTGTTATAAAATAGAAAGATTCCTCTCAGGATGTCAGTAGGTCAAGTAAATTTGCCCACTTGTGCTTTCCTGCTCCTGAAACGGGATTGAAACCTTCCCAGAAACCCTTACTTGCCTATGTGGCATAACAAGACAATATATCATGTGAGTATTTTTGTTGTTTCTTTTTTCCTTCTCCTTTAACTGACTCCATGAATCAACCACACTTCTTTCCTGCACTGTTCATTTATTTGGTGAGAAACACGCTAATAGAAAATGTAGAAAGGGTAGGTATTCACATATTAAGACCAAAGATTCCATTTTTTGTTTTTTTTTTTTGCATTAAAATACTTCATTTCAGAACTTTCAGGAGAATTGCTAGTTCTTCATGGAAGTGAAGGGTGAACTTATATCAAAAATGGATAGAGCCAGTGTCACAATGCAGGTAAGGGAAAGGGGGTCTCTACATGTCGCCCAGAGCTTTAGTATTCAGAATGCTAATTTCCATTTAAAGTTAAATAAATTTAGTGGGGGATTGTATTTATTACAAAATGGAAAAAATGATTTATGCATAGTGTTGATATTCATTTAATAATTTTACAAATATTTGCCTATTATTTTTTCTTTGACAACCTACACCAAAGAAAGTTCCACTTACTCAAAGTGAGTCAGTGAATCCATTACAGCAAAAAAATTCTAACATAATGTCTTATTTTCAGGTGTAATTCTAGGACTTTGTCATAGTATATCATGAAAGAGTATGTAAGCATTTGTTTATTACTCATTCCATGGCTTCTAGGCCGGTGTTTGCATAAAAGTCACCCAAAAATACTTTGAAAGATTGAGATAATTATAAATAAATCAGAATTAGATGGCTATGTAAGTGAATATATTAATGAAGAAATATACTAATGAATAAATTCTTTCAGTTCTTCAGGGTGATAAATGCATCTGTCAAGCCTTTGCAGAAAAGTCAGCAAATAATTTACGTTTATATTTTGAGAGATGAAAGCACCCTTAAAACATTCCAGCGAGAGGAAGCGCAGCTGTCGGCCACATCACAGGGCTGTGTGGTGGTAGGCTCATTTACTTCCGGGAGCCGCACAGCTTTCCAGGCGGTGGAAGAAGCGACTAAGAGCGCCATTTGCTGGCCCTCAAGGCACGCAGGCCTAGCTGCTTACGCCCTGCTCCGTTCGGAGTTGGCCCAGCTCCTCGCCGGTGGAGGTTTGAGGCTAAGACGGGCGTACGCCGCGAGCAGCCTTAGTGGCCAAGGCCTGCTGACCTTCCTCCACGTCCTCTTCAACCCTCCTCCCACCCACCCACACCGCGTCCCTCCTCCCACTTTCCGAGCTCCGGCGGGTCCTGGCCACGATTGGCGCTGTTGCAGGAACAAAAAAGGACTCTGCGGCGGCAGCGGCGCCACCACCTCCGCCTGTGGCTCTGACCCCCTTCCGGTCCGCGGCGGCAACAGAGTACCCGGCTCGTCCCTCCCAGAGGCTTTGTCCCCCCGGCCTTACTGCACCGGCGTCGTGAACGAGTCCCGCCCTGCTCTCGGGACCCCTCAAGCAGGAAAAATATGGCTCAGGAGACTAACCAGACCCTGGGCCCATGCTGTGTAGTACAGGATGTGGCTTTTATGGGCATCCTAGGACAAATGGAATGTGTTCTGTTAGCTACAAAGAACATCTTCAGAGGCAGAAGAAGAGCAGAATGAGCCCAATGGGGACAGCTAGTGGTTACAACAGTCCTACCTCAGATTCTGCATCTGTACAGAGAGCAGATGCTAGTTTAAACTGAGAAGGTGCTGCTGGCAGCATATCTGAAAAATAAAAAAATATGGCTGGCTGCTTTGCCTGTAAATCAGCAAATTACGGAACCGAGCATTTCCAGAGAGGACGAAATAACTACCCCGGAAACAGAAGTGTCAGATCCAGTTGTCACTCAACCCAGTCCATCAGTTTCTCAGCCCAGTACTTCTCAAACTGAAGAAAAAGCTCCTGAGTTGCCCAAACCAAAAAAGAACAGATGTTTCACGTGCAGAAAGAAAGTTGGCCTTACAGGGTTTTACTGCCGATGTGGAAATTTGTTTTGTGGACTTCATCGTTACTCTGACAAGCACAACTGTCCATATGATTACTAAGCAGAAGCTGCAGCAAAAATCAGAAAAGAAAAATCAGATGTTGTGGCTGAAAAAAAATCCAGAGAATATAAATTACTACTTGTGAAAAGACTGAAACATTGTTTTTATTTTAATATATTGTAGGAAAACATTAAAGAGCGGATGGATACACGGCCATTTTCCTTTGATGTTCTCCAGAGTTTTACTTTACATTTGTCTCCTTATAATTGATATTTTAGGATGTTTGGGTGTTTATTACAGGCATAATTGGATAGATACAGTTTAAAAATGTATATGCCCTACCCTGAATAAAATTGGATGAAAATCTGCACAGCAATTTGAAATACACAGATACTAGGGACAAAACTTAGTTCTCATGTGCCAAACAAAAATACATGAAATCTCTGCATGTTTGCAGCATATCTGCTTTATGGGAATGTAATCAAGGTATAAGCTTTGGTTAGTGTTATGTGCCTGTAATTTTTAAAAAATGGTACACCAGAAAAGGACTGGCCATCTACTTCTACCATAGTTAAACCTCACCCTGTTAATTTCCACATGTTCTTTGGCAGCAGGAAGAAAGTTATAGAGGATCAAACCTTTCTGTGAAACCAATATTTGGTGCCATATGTAAACCTGGTTACTTGTCAAAGTAATGAGACATTCTGTTAAAGGTAAACATCATATCTGGTTATCATAAGAGTAAAACCATGAAGCCAACAGGGTCTTGGAGACATTTTTGAAGCTTATTGTGCTGACCTGCACCAGAAATGTCTGCATTACTCTTACTGCTAAAAATTTGTAGCACAGAACTCTACTAGGATTAATTTGTTTGCAAGAAGAAATTAAAACTCTACATTTGGTTTTCACATACAGCAGCTCTGTTGAATAACATACATCTGAATTTTAAGTTGCAAAGGTATCTGAATAGTTAATTTTTCATGTGCATCTTTGGTTGAATGTTTTGGTTTCAGAAAAAAATGTTTAAAGCTTTTTAAAGACTTCAGTTCTTAATGTAACTGTACCCTTCTGCATGGAAAACCATAAGCAACAAGGCTGCAGTAGACTTTTTAGTGGTATCCAGCACCACTTGCAGAGGCCTGCTTTATCATGTTAATCATATTTGGGTGTAGGACTCTAGTGTTCTTGGGTGTATTGCATGGGCTGCATTATCTACAGCATTGTACAATAACAACTAGAAAAGGCAGTATACTTCACTGATGCTTGTCTAGTAGTATCACTTCTGTGTTATAATGGAAGGTTTTTTGTGATGTATGGAACTTGTGTTTTATATATAAATGAGTACAGTTAGATTAGTGTTGTGGTAATGCCTCTTTTCATCTATAATAGTTAAGTATGTACATGAGGCACTACTTCTGATTTATTGCAGTGTTCCATTCTAGTTTTTACTTTTATTATTAAAGCATTCAGTTTTGCTTTCAATTTTATGTACCTTAGTTCTGAGTTACATTTGCAGATGTGTACAGATAGTTCATATTCATATATTGCACATAATCATGCTATTCAGCATTGATGCTATATTGTATTATGTAAATAATAAAAGCCATGTACAGAGGGAAAACAAACAAACAAACAAAAAGCATTCTAGCCACACCAGAAAAACTTTATTGAAAAAGGGAACCCCTGGGTACCTCCCAGTCTGCAGGTAAGGGAATGGTCCCAATTTTCCAATAATCTTTCATTATTTTCAATGTTTTACATTGATTTTGTATTGTCATACTACTTGGAACAAAAAATGTAATAGTCAATGCCAACCATTGAGTTTTCCTTTTCCTTTCTCTTTTGATTAGCACTCTGTATATTTAAGATGGTATAAGTATAAATGCTAAAGAGACATTTGCTTAATCATATTGTCAGTGACTTGCCATTCATATTTATACATTTTTTTCAACATAGATACCATTTGAGTCCCTCCCCATTGAAATGTTTAACAAATGTCAAGTTCATAAGTTACATATTGCTTCATATTTTATTAATAAGGAAATTAAGGTTAACAGATGTTTGAGAGTCTTCCCAGTGCTACAAAGCAGTAAATGGCAAAATTGAGGTACAAAGTATACCTTTTCTCTGAAGGCCAAGACATTACAACTCTGCAAAACTGCAATGTGGAAATTCAAATTGGAACCCAAAATTCATCGCTGAGTGTCACAAAACAGCAAATATTCACTCAGTATTTAAATGGTATGTGGTGGATTGAATTGTGTACCACAGTGTGGACATGTTCTTGGTATTGGTCACCATTTTGTTGGGTGTGGACCCATTGTAAATAAGATCTCTTCATGATGTTACTTCAGTTAAGGTGTGGACCTGGCCCCACTGAATCAGGTTCTGGCTTCATTCTGGATTACTAAAGTCACTTATAGGCAGAGTTAAAGTCAGATGGAGAGAGAGGTCAGGACAGGCCAGTATGTGCAGTGTCATGTAACAGGAAAGCAAAGGACCAAGGAGTAACTGCAGGAAGGCTCAGAAAGCCAGTCATCTGTGGGAGGCAGAGAAAGCACCTCCTTGCTGATGCCTTGATTTTAGACTTCTCCTAGCCTCAAAAATGTAGGCCAATAAATTCCTGTTGTTTACAACAACCTATTGTATAGTATTTGGTTTAGCTTCCAGGAAACTAAAACACTCTGAAAACCAATTGCAGTTCTACAATATAATAGAGATAATCTGATTAGACTTTTTATTAATTAACTATTTTTAAGATCTCAAGCTACAGAAAGAAAATGCATAGCTTAGGACAGAGCTACTTATAAATATTAAACTAGCCATTTTAAACAAGTTGATCCAATATGCTATCAATAATTTGTCAATAAACAGTTTGAAATAAAACAAGAAAAGCAAAAACTATATATTGAGCCATTTTTGAGGGTCTGAAATTAGGAAAACCAAAAATGAGCAAAATAAACTTGCTACAGGAAATTAGTCTGAAAGTGATACTTTCCCTTCCTTGTAAGAGTTTGCAAAGATTGTCTGTGTTACAGGTCAGGGTTACAGACATTGGTCATGATAAAAAAGGGAGTCAAGAAACAATGTCATGTGGGGACACAGCAAGTGTTCCATTAGCAGTGTGAATTTGAAGTTGCAATGTTAATAATTCATTTGACAAGTACTTTCCAGGATTTCAAGTCATGATGGAAAATAGATAGCTTAAGCCAATCAAGGAAAATATTTGGTGTACTTCAGAGTTTAATAAGTATTTAAGATTGGACCCTACAATTCTTTTTGTGAGGGATGCAAAATGCATGATAATTATTCACCACTAACATTAACAGTTATGAAAAGGAAGATTATCAGGGAATTAGCTGTACATACCACATCCATTAATTCATCCATCATCAATAATCCATATTTTTGCAAGTGTAAAGAACCCACTCTCCTCATGTCACAGCTTACTGAAATTCTGAAATATGTTCAGGTTTATGGGTAAATATAACAGTATTTACACAAAACAGAAGATTTAACATACTTCATCTTAGCCGTTTGAGGGTGTTATTAAAGAATAAATACTAAGTCCAAAATATAATATCTATTTATCCTAAGTTCAAAGAAATATATTAAAGCCATTTTTCCTATTTTCTAGAATCACGAAGATTAACTGTAGTGAAATTAATTAATACATTAATAAATAAATAAATTCATGACATTTTCAGTGAGGTCATTATTCCTTGGCAAATTTTAGTCCTTAAAATATTGAAATAGATTATAACAGCCAGAAATGCTTCTAGTTAGAAATTCAAGGAGTACAAATGGAAACAAAAAGTAGAAATTCTAGATGATATTCATAATTCATTCTATTTTCCTTCTTTTACCCTTTTTTCCTATATTCCTTCTTCTTCTTTTTCTTCTTCTTCTGCTCCCCCTCCCTTTCCCCTTCTCCTCCTCTCCCTCCCCCTCCCCTCCTACTCCTTCTTATTTATTCTGCTCTTATTTAATCTATTATCTCTATCTCTCTGTGTTCTCACATTCTTCTGAAACTTTGCTCATATTTTCTTCTTATACTTTATACTGATTGTTAAAAAATTCACCTCCTCCAGTAACTGCCCCCAATAATGTGTTTTAAAATTGTTTTATTATTTCTAAATATTTTTATTTGAAAACAGGAATTTTCAATTATGCCATGCATTGGGTCTAAGAGGATCTTAACTATATTATAACAAAATGGAGAGGCTATAAGTCATGTACTCAAATTCCACCAACTTTTAGTTGTATGAGATCATTTATTTTTAAAATTGTGAAAGAAGCACTTATGGATGTCAGAAAATTATTCAATAGATCTGAGGTCATGAGGGGAAGTTTTATTTTGTATTGTATATATATGAGTTGGATTTTTGTGACTTGCCAGAATTATGTCAGACACTTATAGCAATCAGTATAAAGGATAAGAAGAAAAAGCAGAATTCTCATATACTGTATCCCCCTATTATGAACACCTGCATTGGTATGGTATCATTGTTAAAACAGATGAAAATATTTTCTGCTTTTTCTGCATGATTTTTCTATAAACCTAGAAATTTTCTAATTAAAAAAATGCCATGGCTATATACCAAAAATGTATTATGTAAAAAATAATATAATGAAAATTCAGTTCGGAGACCAAGGCCTGAAAGGGAATGGTGATCATTTCCTGTAAGTTTTAGACAACTCATTTTGAAATATCTATTTAAATGAGGTGGCATAGCATTGTGCATACATCATTACATAACATGGCAATATAAAAAGCATGCATTAAAAGAAAAAGGAGAAATTGAAAAATATCATATTTAAAGTTTAAGGTATGGCTCACTAAAACTGATAAAAGAAAGAAAGGATTAATTTAAGATTTGAGTGTGTAATTTACTATGTTGCCAACATTGACATTCATAGGACACAATAACCTAAATGTGCAAAATATGTACAAATGAACATTGATAATTTATTAAATTTAACATATTCTGGGTCATAAGGAAGTCTGCACAAATTCTAAAATGCTGAACTGTATAAAATATTCTCTTTGATCTCAAATATCAAAATAATAGAGAAGTATTGAATTCTCTGAATCTCATTGTTCACGTGTCTAAATTCTCCTAGCAGTTCTGTCAGTTTGCTTTATGTATTTGGAAGCTCTTTTTCTTTTGCTGGGTTAATGTTAAGTAAGTTTATGTCATCTTGATAAATTGACTCTTTTATAAATATGAAATAACACCTTTTATGCCTGGTGTTTGCTTCCAAGTCTATATTTTCTGTTATTAATCGTACCACTATACCTTTTTAAAAAGTGTCTTAGCATGTATAATTTTATGTATCCTTTGACTTTTTAAAAAAATTTTTTATTGAATTGTATCATTCATGGCTCTTTGTACTAAATGCAGCATTGACTTTGAGCTTGCTTTTTAATACTATGTAAGATTCTCTGCCTTTTAATAGTGGTGTTTTATTATTTAAATTATTTGTATTTATTGATGTATTTTAATGTTAAATATGTAAAACATTTTTGTTGTTTTCTTTTTGATCCATCTAGTCTTTGTTCTCTATTTCCACTTTTTCAGTCTTCATTTGGATTGATTGTGTATATTTTATCTTCTATTGGCATTTAGCTATGTATATATTACTCTCTAAATTTGTTTGTTGATTTAGAGCATATATATATTTATCTTGTCTCAGTCTACCTTAATATGATAATATATCATTTTACATATACATGAAGAAAAAAACTATCATATATTTAGTGATTTCTTTTACCATTTCTGGTGCTATTCATTCTTATGTGTAGGTCCATATTTTCAAAGTACACCATATATTTCCCTCAAAGGTTTCATTAAACATTTAGATAGCATGTATCTTGTGGTAATGAATTATTCCCACTTTTGTGTGATTCAATATTCTAATTTATCTTCATTTGTGTAAGTTATTTGTATCAAGTGTAATTCTATATACGTGTTTTAGCTTCATTACCAGTTAGAATTATGCTGTCATATTTATCTTTGTTCTTCTTCTTGTAATACACCCTATTTTTCTTGGATGCTTAATGCATCCAAGCGAGAGGTGTAGAATATACGTTTCCATTTCTGAAGGAAGAAATTGGATGGAAACTGAGGTCACAATACCCAAACAAGTACAAAACACAGCAAGGTAAACTCCATTCTTTTCCAAGATCTGAGGATTTATCTGTGGTTTGTTGCTTTGCCTGTGCACCTGCTATAGCAGCAGCCCCACACTTCCCAAGCACTGGAGCTGTGACTGTGCTTATTGCAAACACTGGGCACAATCCCTGCCCTATGTACATGTTGCATGGAAGGCCCTCTATCTTAACCTGAGGAAATATCTTCTTCCTTCCCATCTATTTCCATGGTTCTTCCTTTATCTAATTTTCTTTCATTTTGTCCCATCCCTAACTCTTTAATTACACGCTGAGAATGTTTCTGCAGTTTAGATCATGCCCCCATCTAAGTAAGTTCAGGTCATGATTTTCATTCTTGCAAGTGTTAACCATTTGTAAACATGACCTTTGAAAATGTTATCAATAGTTAACTCTTGGGAGACAGGGCAAGAGGGCGCCAGTTTAGGTGGGCACTCACCAAGTCTCTCACAAGGGGCAGGTGATTAGGGACAGGATCTTGCCCAGGTGAGCTGTTCTGGGAGCCCATGGAGCAAGAGCCTCTGGGACATCAATCTGGAGGGAGCTGGACAAGGAGATAGATTGCTCAAGATAAAGCCGTGAGTTGTTCCTGAGCTGGAAATCACAGATGCTAATGGCTAAGCCACACTCTCAGGGCAAAGGGCTAGGGTGAGTCCAAAATCCCGCTGGCAACCCAGTGAGAGGGAGCATTCTCTGAGAGTGGGAGGGTTCTGGCAAAGGATGGAGAGGAGTTTCCTTTCTGCAGGGTTAGTTGCCTGGACCCCCTTCGAGCTTTGGGGAGCACACCAGCTGGCTTGAAGTGGCACCAGGCTGAGGGCAGAGGTGAATCTGCTGAAGAAGCCTGATTTACCTAGCCACCCTGGGATACAGAGGCTTGGCTTGGGAGAGGGCGGACTCGGCAAATTTTATGATTCCATGCTGAGGACTATCAGAATTTTAGCTCCCCTAAGGGAGTCAGGCAGTGGGAAGTGTTTGATAAGTCTCCACAAGCCTATTTAGGGTCCCCAGGGAGGAAGGGATGGTCTAGAAGAGGCTTGTAAATCATTTCAGTGTGGTGAACTTAGTTGTACAGAACCCCTTAGAGCTTTGTGGGGGCTTTCTGGGAGGAGGGGTTGGACTAGAAGAGGCTTGTAAACCATTTCAGTGAGGTGAACTCAGTCATCAGAGTCCCATTTGAATTTTAAAAGGGAACACAACCTGACTAGGAGAGGGGAGGGGACATCTGCTTATACATCCTGCTGAAACCTGCTGCCACAGGAGAGTAAAACCTTTGCAGGGGAAAGTGACTAAATTGCTTTATGAACAGCTAACTGACCCAATGAGTAAATTAGCTCAGTGGAGGAATTTCTGACTTGAATATAGGAGGTCCCTAGTTTGATTCACGGCTCCTCTAAGACTAGTGATTGACCGGGATATCTAACAACCAGCTGATAATGTAGGACAGGGAAAACATAGACATTTTTGTTGTACTAACTTCTTTTGGGTACCTTATTTTTCAAAAAAAAAAAAAGTTTACTTAAAAAATTTTACCTTAAGTTATTCACTAAAATCTGCCTCAAAACATGCAGAAAGAAGCCTGCAGGGTAATTGATTGATGAAACACAGCAAACTGAGAGGCTCCAGAAGAGCCCAAGAAGGAACATTGTTCTTCCTTAGCTTTGTTTGACTGTTGGCTTGTGTGTTTGTTTATTTATTTCTTGCTTTTCTTTCCTTTTTCCTCACCCCCCCTTTTATTAAAATTAGGTGCTACTAGCTTCTTTCTTTATTGCTGTGCTTCTTCTTCCTTGATTTCCCATTTTCTGCATATATTGATTTTGTCTACCCACCCTATCTCTTTTCCTTGCTTCATTTTTCTATTTTCTGCTTTCTGTTGTGGTTCTTACATTCCACCTTTTTTCATTGGTCCTCAACTTTACTGGTTTCAATTTCTAACTTGTCTATTGTGCTTTGTTGTTTTTTTTTATTAACTTTTTCCTTTCAGCCCTTTCTTTACTCTTTCTTTACTCACCAATCTGGCCTTTTAAATTATTCCATATATTTTTCTCTATTTAGTTTCCCATTCCATTATAGGTACTCCACTTTTTTTCCCTATTACTCTACACTGCTTACATGAGTTAAATATTCATTTTCTAAGTCTTATTTGGCCCCTCTTATAACTGTTATTACTACAATGATGATGATTTTTCCTTTCTTACCTCTTTTGATTCCATTGGCCCTAATCTTTTTCCATCAAGGTAACATAGAAAACAGCAAGGAAATAGAACACGAAGAACAAAGGGCCAAAGAGAAAACTTAACAGACACACAAAACCACAAGTGAAATAAAACTTTACAGCAGAAAGAGAAGCTAATCAACTGAATGAACCCATCAAGATAAAATGATGATCAGAGGGCAATAAAAAATACAAACCATGAGGAGAAACAGAAAGACATGGACCAGTCCAATGAATAAACTAAAAACCAGGAAGAGATGTAGAACATTGAACAACTAATCAATGCTGTCAAAACAAATATCATGGATCAACTTAATAAAGTGAATGACGAGATTAAGGATATTAAGAAGATACTGGGATAAGATACTGAAGAAATTGTAAACATACATATAAAGATAACAGATATGATGGTGATGAATGGCACAATCTAACAAATCAAAAAGAGGCTGATTTGAACATAACAGCAGATTTGAACAGGCAGAAGAAAGAATTAGCAATGTGGAAGACAATACATCTGAAATCAATTAGGTGGTAGAACAGATAGATAAAAAGATAGAAAAAATCCAGCAGGGACTTAGAGATTTAACTGACAAAACAAAATGTACAAATATATGCATTATAGGAATAACAGAGGGAGAAGAGAAGGGAAAGGAAACAGAAGTCATGGTGAAGGAAATAATGGCTGAAAATTTCCAAATCTTATTGATGGATATGGATGTAAATGTCCAGTATGCACAGCACACCCCAAACAGTATAAATCCCAACAGGCCTACTCCAAGACATATACTTGTCAAAAGCTCCAATGATCAAGACAAAGAGAAAATATACAAGGCAGCAAGAGAAAATAGCACCATTACATACAAGGGAAGCACAATAAGATTAAGTGTCAATTCCTCATCTGAAACCATGGAGGCAAGAAGAGAGTGGTATGACATAGTCAAAGTACTAAAAGAAAAAAAATTCCAACCATGAATTCTTTATCCAGCAAAGATGGCATTCAAAAATAATGGAGAGTTCAAAATATTCACAGATAAACAAAAATTAAGGGTGTATGCCAATAAAAAACGTGCACTTCAAGAAAAGCTAAAGGAAGTTATACAGGTTGAAATGGAAAAACAGGAGAGAGAGAGAGAGTTGGACGAGAGTGAAAGAACAACTAAAAAGACCAAAAAAAGAGAAACAAAAACAACATATAACATACATAAACATAAAGAAAATATGGCTGAGGTAAGTAATTCCTTGAGAGTAATAACACTCAATATTAACAGATTAAACTCACCAGTCAAGAGACACAGATTGGCAGAATGGATAAGGAAATATGACCCATCTCTATGTTGTCTACAAGATACCCACCTTAGACCCAGGGATTCAAGGATGCTGAAAGTGAATGGTTGGAAAACAATTTTCCAAGCAAACAATTACCAAAAAATAGTGAGACTAGGTATCCTAATATCAGAAAAAATAGACTTTAAATACAAAACTAATGTAAGAGACAAAGATGGACAGTATATTAGTAAAAGGGGTAATCCTTCAAGAGGAAATAACAATCATAAACATTTATGCACCTAATCAGGGCACCTCAAAATACATGAGGTAAACACTGGAAAAACTAAGTGGAGACATAAATGCCTCTAAAATATAGTGGGGAACTTTAATACACCATTATCATCATTAGACAGAACATCTAGACAGAAAATCAATAAAGAAAAAGACTCTGAATAATACCTTTGAGGACCTGGACTTAATAGCCATATACAGAATGCTACACACAAATACAGTGGGATATACATTCTTCTTGATTGCACATGGATCATGCTCCAGGACAGCCCACATGCTAGGCCACAGAACAACTCTCAATGAATTCAGAAAGCTTGAGATTATACAAAGTAATTTCTCTGACTACAATGGAAAAAAATTGGAAATTGCTAAGGTCCAGAGAACCAGATTAGGCACAAAGATATGGAAGTTAAACAACACACTCTTAGACAAATAGAGGGTCAAGGAGGAAATCTCAAAAGAAATCAGTAACTAACACAAATTGAATGAAAATGACAACACAACATATCAAAGCCAATTGGATAGAGCCAAAGCTGTACTGAAAGGGAAATTCATAGTCATAAATACATATATTAAAAAAGAAGAAAGAGCTAAAATTGAAGACCTACCTGCACACCTGGAGGAATTGGAAAAACAACAACAAATTAACTGCAAAGGATGTAGAAAAAAGGAAATAACAAAGTTTAGAGCTTTTAACATTTTATGATGAATAGGTATCCTATTCCTTTTGCTCATTTCCAGATTTGAAAATTGTGGTGCAAATTATTTCTAAACATCCCTGAGGTAATAAGGAGCAGAGGCAAACAATGAATACCCTCTCATTCTTATGCCCAAGGCTGTGCGTTTAAACATCATGATGTAAAGTGAAGTATAAGATGCAGGGAACATTATGCCTAGGGAGAATTGAGAATTTTACAGACTGAGTGAAAACATGTAATCTGAAGAAATGAAGGACAGGAATGAGACTTACAAGGATCCATAATCTTGTGTGGTTTCATAAAGGAAATTAAAAATTCATCTGGAATATATTTATGTCCAACCCTTAAGTAAATAGCATCAAATTAATTACTATTATTTTATATATTTAATAAAATCTGTGTAAAAGGACTTTCTATTCCTCATAAAATTGAGGATAGAAAAATATGCATAATATAAATGATTGTAGAAAAAAAATTTACAAAAATATTTTGCAAAAATCTTGAAAATCATATGAATATAATCAGTGAAGTAAATCAACATTATTAAAAGTATTACTTACTTAAAATACTCGTCAAATTATATGCTACTTTTAGTTACAAATGGATTATATTAAAATTATTAGTAAAATGGAATTTCTTACAATTTAATAGTTATTACCTCTCAATTATAAGTTTTTTACATGCAAAATTAAATTGCTTTGACATGACATCTTTCAAGGTAATTATTTATGGAATTGAAAGAATAATTAAGACTGGAACAATTTACTTATGATTTGGTATGCTTCAAAACAAGTCCAAGTAAAATAGTTGGGGTTATTTTAGCTAATTTGAATGAGAAGATTTCAGCAAAATCTGGAAAAGCACATAGGCAATATATCTGAACAGAGAATTAATTGTTCTTTCAATATTTAATTCATGTCTGATTGAAGGAAGGGGGCTTTGAGGAGGAGTAATATCAATTGGAATGCTTTGCTTAGATATTGTGTACAGGTGAGAAAGTAAACTAGAAACAGAAAAGGAACTGTGGTACACACTGCAATGGGAAGTTTGGAATTAATTATTATCTGAATTAAATTAAATAATTTATGGACTATGGGGCAAAGGAAGAAAGAAATATCTTACACTCTTGTCTTATTAAAAAACACTGAAATGCAAGTGTGGTTAGGCATAATTCATCTGGTTTCCTTTGGATTAAAATCATTCTGAGATGAACCTCAGAACAATTCACTAACTATTCTACAGAAAGCAATTTTTATTCAGCTAACCAGAGTTGGGGTGAGATCAGCTATCATTCTAGTTACCTGGTACATGAGGAGAAAAACTGTTCAGTGTTTAAATGAAAGGGCTGGTATAGAGGCTTTCTTAGAGGGCATGTCTGGAATGCAAAGTTGTTAATGAAGAAAATAATTACTGGATGCCTCCTGAAAGAGATTGAAAATATATTTTACTAAAGTAGTATAAATATGCTTCAATAATTGAAGAGTTTATGACCTTGCTTTCATTTTAAATAATTTGATATATTTCAATTATTTAATCCTATGAATGATAAAAATAACATAGAGCAGGCAGAAGAAAAAGAGTTTAAAGAGAAATAGTGAATTCATGTATTTAAAAATACTGTCTTTTGTCCATTTCCTCTTATTGAATTCCTCATGAGAAACAATATATTGATATCAATGGTGGCAATTTATTTGTGAGTTACCATGGATTTCATTTTAGTATATTCTTATCATTTTATAATTTGAATACAGGGAAATGGAAATATATTATGAGAAATGGACAATCACATCATTTTCACAGAATTCCTTCTTTTGAATATGGCAACATCCTCAGAAATCCACATCCTGTAAGGTCTTGTGTTCTTAATGATGTATCTAGGAGGCCTGACTGGAGAGCTTCTGCTTCTGTCATTGTAAATGACACACATTTGCATTCTCCCATATATTGACCTTTTATGTATTTCTCGACTGTTCCCAAATTAATTGTGAATTTTCCCTCATTTCTTTCTCATCATGTGTTGCTCAGATTTTTCTGGTTCTCTTATTTGGATCCACAGGGCTTTTATTTCTTATGGTGATGTCCTATGATTGCTGTTTCCATTTGCCACCCTCTGCATTATGGACTTACCATTTACCAGGGTCTGTTCACACAGGCAGCTGGCGGGTTATCGTGAAGTGGGTTGCTCTTTTCTGGTGTCCACACAGGCACCATGTTCAGGCTTCCCTTCACAGGGTCCAAAGTGATCCATCAATATTTCTGTGCTATACCTCAAATTTTGAGGATCTCATCAGCAGATATCCAGTTTTCTGAGTCTATATCCATAGTTCTAAAAGTATTTGTGTTTTATTATTATGTTCTGCTTTTATGTTTAAGTCTTATATTGACATTTTTTCAATGGTACTTAGGATGCATTCTGTTTAACCCAGTAATAAAGCCCTATTCACCTGTACTCCATAGTTGGCAATTATCATTTTGTTTGTTTGTGGGTTGATTGCTGCCTTAGGTCTCATTACAAATGAAACATCTCTCAGTAATCTTCTCATGACCATATTTTACATCATGGAGCCTCCATTTTTAAACACCATTATTTATAAGCTGATGAAGAAAGAGATTAATACTGCTCTATGCACAATATTCCACAGATACTTTGAGATGCTAAGGTGTGTTTTTCTTATTTAAAGAACATTCTGCAAAAAATAATGGAATGTGGTTTAATTTACATTAGTTGTAATTTCTAAAATTTGAATCTATCCCTATTAAGTATCCAAAATTTTGTTTAATGAGTATCCTTTATTGTTTGCACATGAGATAGTGAACAATACATCTGTATTCTAGTTTTTCAGCTCCATTCATTGTGTAATTCAAACTTTCTTCAGGAAAAGTTTTTCCACATTTTTAAATTATTTTGAATGATGTTAGCATGACGTTTAGCTAAAAACAGAATGATACAAGAGAGAAGATGAGCATGAATACCTTAAGGGGTCCTATATATTTGACAGAATTTCAAAGTACAAGAAACATCCACTCTGAAAGTGAATGTTGACTGTTCTAAATTAGAGAATTCAATTCAAATTTCTCTCTTTGCATTCACCTTTCTACTGATGTCTGCACTAAGTAACAGAGCAATTAGAATTGAGTCACAACTGCAAAAATGAAAAAGGATCTTGTAATGATATACTCCTTTAAGTTGCTTTCTTTATTGATTTCTGAACAATACCTAACACTCAACAGAGCATATCCTTTTTTATAATATAATAAACTTTATCTTTAAAGAGCTTTTTGATTACAGAAAAGTCACTTCAAATTTTTCTAAAAGGGATGCACCATTGCACTTTCTTAATAGCAACGTGTGAGGCATCAAGTTGCTCTACATCTTTGTCAATAGTGCCAGTTTTTTTAATTAGATATATTTATTGCTTTACATAAGTAGTATTTTTGTAGTTTTAATTTGCATTTCCTAAATGATTAACAATGTTGAAAACTTCCATGTTCATGATTATTCAAATGTATAATTTTAGAAGTGTGTGTTCCATTATTTTGCCAATATTAATCATGGTTAATTTTTCAATTTTTATTATTATGTTGTAGTTTTATATATAAGTGGATCCAAGTCTTTTTAAATGGGTAAATATTATGAATATTTTCTCCACTTCTGGTTGGATATTCATTCTCTAAGAGGTGTGTTGGATTGATACCACTGTTAATTAGGTCCATTTTATCATTGTTTGCTTCTTGAATTTATGGTTAATGACTTTTGGATTATGTCTAACACAATGTTAAACACAAATCCTGAGAAATGAATAAATGATCAACCAATATGGCAGTGTGAGATCCTACAGAATTCTGTTTTCCCACAGTATCTTAGAAAAAAAAGGCAAAAACTGGCCAAATAAAATTTAAAAATGGAAGAAAAAGCTCATAGAGCCCTTGAAGAACTGCCCAAACCCTCTGCAGTAGGGTACAGACCTGGTCTGCACTTTCAATGTGACTCTCCGTAGTTAGCACATTAAAATAGTAAATAAACAGTGGGCAGCAAATTTTTTATATTATTGCAATTTTTAGTTTTTTTGGTATTTTATTTGTTATTTTTAAAGCTATTATTATTATTTCATTTTCCTCTTATTTTATTTGGTTATTATTTGCCTTCTTTTTTGGAGATGTTTTTGATCTCAGAAGGGTCACAATTGTGGCAGGGGAGGTTCAAAGAGGCAGGGTGTCAGAGATGGGGGATGTTTTGGCATGCTGTACCTGGGGCATGCCTCTAAAGTATATGAATATGTTCAAGTGTTCATGGGATGTTGTCTTGGTAGGTGAAAACCCACACTTGAATTCCCATCCTGGGGAGTTCTGCTATATTTTGTAATAGGATAACAAGTCCCCTGAGTATAAAGGCAGTGCCTAATGAATGAAAACAGAACATTATGTTGGGTCCTTGATATTGATGATTCTACTTATGAACTTTTTCTTGTGAAATTGCAACGAAGTCTAATATTATACATTGCCTGAGTTACCTCGTGAAAGCCTCCTTGTTGCTCAACTGTGACCTCTCTCTAAACCAAACTCAGCATATGAATGTACTACCTTCCCACCAGTATGGCACATGACTCCCAGGGATGAGACTTTCTGGCACTGAGGTATTATTACCAAGCACCAACTAGCAATGGATCTGGAAAAAGACCTTGAACAAAAGGGGGAAAGGATAAATATAAATGAGTTTTTTTTTTATTGTTCATAAAAATCAAGATTTTTCACAGTACATACCAATATTTGTAAAATGATATATAAATACATATGCATATATGTGCATTTTCTTACATAAATGTTATTTTATATATACATATATTTTTAAAGGTGCTTATATTACCTAATTATTACTCAGAAATTACAAGGATTCCCATGTTCCCCACCTGCCACACCTCCCACAACATCACACACCAACATCCTTCATCAGTGTGGGACATCACCCACAATGGATATACACATCCTGGGGCTTTGCCACCAAGCATAGACCACATTTCACCCCACACAGAGGGGCTCCTGAGGGCTCTGGAGACACCCAGGTCCTATGTAAGTGGGGATAGCCCCAGAGATTGATGCCTTATGAGTGGGCTCCTCTTTGGAATCTGTGCTCCTGAGAGTGACAGAGTCAGACTCAAATAAGTCCTCCCTGCACATGGTCCATCAGTCCCTTCTATTCAAACCTATATGTGATGCTTGAGTTTTTAGGTGTACCTCCAGAGACTGGAGCCTCTGGCCTACCTATGTAGCAGCTGTGCCTGCAATCTCGGTGCAGCTGCAACCCCTACCCTATAGCTCAATGGACTCATCCAAATCACCTGGCTAGGAAATGACTATAAATGAGTTTTGATGGCTAAGAGATTTCAAAGTGAGTTGGGAGAACATTTCAGACCTTATGCTTATGCCTGGCTCAGCAGGATGTCATTGTCACAGAAAACATTGCCTCAATAGCAGGAGTCCTGAGGGTTCTAGATACATCCAAACACTATAGGTAGGTCAGATAAGTTCAGGAATTCAGCACCCTGTCAGTGAACTTTACTTTGGCATTTATGTTCCCCAGTGTAACAGAGTTTGGCTTATCTATAGTTTCCCTACACATGGCTCTTCTGTCTGTTTTATTTGAACCTATAATTAGCACTATACTTGTTAAATATATGTCCCAGAGACTTAAATCTTAAATCACTCCCATTTCCACTACTTGATTCCTGAACCCGTGGATACCATCTATGGGAGAAACAGCACTATTGTGTGGATGATGACTTCGAGTATACACAATCTCTTCAAAAACATTGCCCCAGCCCAGCAAGTTATTACCACCTAGTTGGCAATGTAATTGGGTCTTAAAAAGGCCATTCCACAGTTCTAACATTCCAGCTGCTTCCGGATGATGGAGAAAATGGTAACATGAGTGAATTCCATGAGCATGTGTCTATTACCACACATGATTTGGTGTAAAGCAGGTTCCTTGATCAGAAGCAATGTTCTATGGAATGCAATGTTGGTTGACAAAACATTCAATAAGTCTACAGATGGTAGTATTGGCAGAAGTACTGCATGCAGGGAAAGTAAACCCATATCCAGAGAATGTGTTTATTCCAAATAGAAAAAGCTCTGACCCTTCCATTATGTATGTGATCCTTTGCAATCAACCTGCCACCATGTAGTAGGTTTATCACCTTAGGGAATGGAACAATATTTGATGCTGGGTGTGTGTATTAGTCAGCCAAAGTGGTGCTAATGTGAAATGCTAAAAATGGGTTGGTCTTTATAAAGGGTATTTATTTGGGGTAGAAGTCCACAGATACGAGGCCATAAAGTGTTAAGTTTCTTCTCTCACCACAGTCCATTGCGACGTGTTAGAGCAAGACAGCTGTGAAAGTTTGCCAGGGTTCAGGCTTCTTGGGTTCCTCTCTTCCAGGGGCTGCATTTCTCTCTGGGCTTAGCTCCTAGTTCCACCACAAGGTCAGCTGTAGACAATTAGGGAAAAAGCTCGCTTCTCTTCTCCTGGGGCCTTCTTTCCAACATCCAAACTGCTTCTCAAAAACTGTTTTTACTCTGTTCTTTGCCTTGCCTTTTGTATTCAACTCCCCACCAACCAAGGGGTGTGACTCAATGCCCTACTGACATGGCCCAGTCAATGCCCTAATCATAACTTAATCATGCCCAGATTAACAAATCAGTTTATAAGCATGATCCAATTATATTTTTGGAATTCATAATTATATCAAACTGCCCAACTGTTATAGTGTGGTTCTCTGTTGGTTGGCCTACATGGCTTTGATTATTGTACATGGCTGTGACTCCATCCTTAACCCTGGAAGGAGAGAACATTGACAGAAGCTTCATCAATTCCTGGGACAACTCAGGCAGCTTCAGTCTCCATGGATTACAGTACCAATTGCTTCCTCATCTCCTACTCCACAAACAGCAAGGGAGGAAGGCAAGAAACAGATGAAAGGGGGTTGAACAAATTCATATTGGTTAAACATGAGCCACTATAACATTCCAAATTCAGTTGAAACAAATATCAAAGAGTGACTGCAGCACAAAGCCAATAAAAAGGAAAGCCCTAGAAAAAGGAAAAAAACTGGTCAGAAAAAATGCAACTAGTAAATCAGATGCCAAGACACCAAGAAAGAATTATAATCTATTCTAATAAACAGGAAGATATGGCCCAATCAAAGGAAAAAGCTAAGCCTTGAAGTGACATAAAGGAGTTAAAACAACTAATCATAGATATGCAAACAAATCTCCTTATGAATTCAGTGATATGGCTACACATATCAATGATATTAAGAAGACACTACATTGGCACAAAGAAGAATTTTTAAACATATATTGAAAAATAGCAGAAGTTATGTGAAAGAAGGGCACAGAAAATGAAATTTAAAATACTCTGAAAGCATATAACAGTAGAAGATGAATGGATCAGTGAACTTGAAGACAGGCCTCCAAAAGTGAATATATTAAAAAAAAAGTGAATGGAGAAAGGTTGAATAGGGTCTCAGGGAGCAATATGACAGCAAGAGATATGCAATCATATGTATCATGGGTGCCCAAGAAGGAGAAGAGAAAAGAAATGGGCAAAAGGAGTATTTGAGGAAAGAATGGTATAAAATATCTCAACCATTTTGAAAGACATAGATATTCTTTCCAAGAAGAAAAATGTCATCCCCCCTGAATAAATGAGTAGACCTTCACTGAGAGACATATTCATTATAATATCTAATGTCAAAGAGAAAGAAAGAATCCTGAAAACAGCAAGAGAAAGGATATTCATCACATACAAGGGATGCCCAAAATGTTTAAGTGCTGATTTCTTATCAGAAACTATGGAGGGAAGAATGCAATGGTATGATATATTTCAGATACCGAAGGAGAAAAACTGTCAGCCAAGAATCTAGTATTTGGTCATATTGGCCTTCAAAATTGAGGGCTAGTTTAGAGTATTCACAGATAAACAGAAACTGAGAGAGTTTCTGAGCAAGAAACCAGTACTGTAGGAAATAGTAAAACACAGAGAGGCATGGATGTGTGTCTAAAAATGAATATTATATCAGTAAAAGTAACTCAAAGTGTAAAAAGACTGGTGAAAATAAGCTATGAGTGATAAAACCCAAAGGTCAAAATCAGTGAAGAACTGCCTTTACAGTAATAACTTTGGATATTAATGGATTAAACTCCAAAATCAAAAGACACAGACTGGTGAAATAGACAACAATATCAGTTATCTTCCCATTGTCTTCAAGATACTCACCTTAGAGACAAGGATGCAAGTAGACTGAAAGTGAAAAGATATTCTTCAGATGTAGAAATCAAAAGAAAAAAGCTGGAGTAATACACTTATGATGGATGAAATACTCTTTAAAAGGAAAGCTTTTATTAAAGAGAAGTAAGAACATTATATATTAACAAAGTCGCAATTCATCAGAAAGAAATAACAATAGAATATCTATATGTATGTAACCAATACCCCAAATTACACAAGGAAAACAGTGAAAAAAACTGAAGGGAGAAACAGATGTTTGTACAATATTTGGAGATTTCAATTCACAACTCAGATAATTGGAAAGAATATCTGTGCAGAGTATCTACAAAGAAACTGAGATCTTACATAATAGTATAAAAGAAAAACTAATAGACACATATACAGAAAATTGGACTTCAAAACAAGATAATATACAGTCTTCTCAGGTGCTCATGGATACTACACCAGTACAGACCATTTGTATGTTAGAGAAAGAGAGCTCAGTAAATTTTAAAAAGACTGAAATTTTAAAAAGCCCTTTCTCTGATGATAAAAGAATAAACCTGGAAATCAACAGGCAGAAAAAGTTAAAACTCACAAATATATGGAGATTAAATAGCACACTCTTAATTAATCAGTGGCTCAAAGAAGAAATTGCAGGAGAAATCAATATATATCTAGAGATGAATGAAAATGAGAACAAAACATATCAGAACCTATGGGATGTAGTGGAGATGGTTCTGAGAGAGACATTTACAGTCTTCAATGCTTATGTTAAAAAAGTAGAAAGAGCTAAAAGCAATGACTTAACTGCACGGCTGGAAGAACTTAAAGAAAGCAAGTATTCGCTAAACAAGCAGCAGGAATGAAATAACAAAGATCAGAGTAGAAATAAATGAAATTGAGAAAAAAATTATTAGAGAGAATTAAAAAAATAAAAGTTGGTTCTTTGAGAAGATTAACAAAATTGACAAACCATTAGGAAGACTGAAAAAAAAAAGGATAAAATGCAAATAGATAAATTTAGAAATGAAAATGGGGACATTACTACTTACCCACAGAAATAAAAGTGATCATAAGAAGATACAATGAACAGCTGTATGCCAAGAAAGTAGACAATATAGATGAATTTGAAAAATTCCTAGCAATACACTAACAACTTACACTGATCCTAGAATTCAAGAGCACAAAAAACGACTCACAATTAAAGAGGATGAAACAGTCATTAACCAACTTCCCAAAATGAAAAGCCCAGCATGAGATTGCTTCACACATTAATTCTACCAAGCATTCAAAGAAGATTTAAAATTAAAGTACTCAAACTCTTCCACAAAATTGAACAGGAAAGAACACTATCAAATTCATTCTCTGAAGCCAATATCACCCTAATACTTAAGCCAGATAAAGATATTACAAAAAAAAGATAAAATTAAAGACCATTTTACTAAAGAATATATATGCAAAAATCGTCCACAAAATACATGCTAATTGAATTCAACAACACATTAAAAGATTTATTCATCATATTCAAGTGGATTTTATAGCAGGCATGCAGAGGTAGTTCAACAGAAGAAAATCAAATAGCATAATAATCCACATTAATAAATCAAAAAAGAAAAATCACATGATCATCTTGATTGATGCAGAAAAGGCATTTGACAGAATAGAGCATCCTTTCTTGATAAAAATACACCAAAATTTAGGAATTGAAGGAAACATCCTCAACATGAAAAAGGATCAATATGAAAAACCCAAAGGTAACATTGTACTCAATGAATAAAGACTGAAAGTATATCTGCTGAGATCAGGAGCAAAGGAATATGACAATGATGCTGACTAACAACACTGTTGTTCCATATAGTGCTAGAGGTTCTAACAAGAGCAATCAGGCAAGATAAATAAGTAAAAGGCATCCAAATTGGAAAGGAAAAAGTTAAAATTTGCTATTTAGAGATGATATAATCCCACACCTTGAAAATCCTGAAAAATCTATAACAAAGCTCTAGAGTTATAAACGAGCTCATAAGAGTGGCAGCATACAAGATTAATATTAAAAAATCAATAGTGTTTCTTTAAACTAGTAGTGACAATCTGAGAACGAATTAAGGAAATCATTTCATTTACAATAACAACTATAAGAATCAAATACTTCAGAAAAAACTTAACTAAGCATGTAAAAAACTTGTATTCAGAAATCTACAATGCATTTCTACAAGAGATCAAAGAAGACAAAAATAAATGGGAGAACACTTCATGTTCATGGATTGCAAGACTAAATATTGTTAAAATGTCAATTCTACCCAAATTGATATACAGATTCAAAGCAATCTCAAAAAATTCCAACAGCCTTTTTTAAAGAAATGTAAAACCCAATTTTCCAATATATTTGAAAGTACAAATGGCTCTGAATAACCAAAAAGACCTTAGAAAGGAATAACAAAATTGGAGGACTCTCACTTCAGGATTTTAAATCATTTTACCCTGCTATAGAGTAAAAGCAGCATGGTACTGAAATAAAGATATACATATAGACCAATGGAACTGAATTGATGCTTCAGAAACAGACCCTCAGGTCTACAGTCAAGTGATGTTTGACAAGGACTTCAAGTACAACCAGCTTGGCCAGAAAAATTTATTAAGGAAATAGTTCTCTGAAAACTGGATATTCATATCCAAAGGAAAATGAAAAAACCCCTGTCTCACACCTTATACAAAAATTAATTCAAAATGGATCAAAGACCTAACTATAAAAACTAGAAACACAAAACTCCTAGAACAAAATGTAGAGAAAACTTCAGTACCTGTTAGTAGGTGGTGGATTCTTAAACCTTATATTGAAAGCACAAGCAATAAAAAAATAAAATGGGTAAATTGAGTATCCTCAAATTTAAACAGCTTTTCATTCAATGGATTTCATTAATAAATTGAAAAGAAAGCACAAACAATGGGAGAAAAGATTTGGAAACCACATATCCTATAAAATTTGGTTTCCATGCAAAATAAAGAGAACATACAAGTCAACAATAAAAGAGCAAGCAATCAATTAAAAATTGGTAAAAGTCTTAAATAGGCATTTCTCTAAAGAAAAAATGCAAATAGCAAAAAGCAGATGAAATGTTCAATATCACAAGCTATTAAGGACATGAAAAAAAACTGCAATGAAAGCTCCAGGAAGATGGTGACAAAGTAGGAAGGCAGAGATCAAGTCTCTCACAAAAACAATAGAGAAAGGGCCAAAAGCTCTCTGAGGAACTTTCTACAGGAAAAAGCAGAGAAGGACAGTGGTACAGAATTTGTAGTAGGTGGAGAAACAGTGACACAAGAACCCAAAATAACAAATGTGAGTTTAAAACAGCAGTGGCTGCAAAGGGCTCCCCTCCCCCACCCCAAGATATTAATCCAGGGGAAAACTACTGGCTAACTGCAGACAACTGAGAGGCAAGCAGACATCTTCCTCCCTGTCAGTTGTTACAAGTGAAAATGGAGGGCGAGTCAGATGACTTTTCTACTTTGAATTTGGCCAATAGAGCCCACTTTGAATCTGAACTGTGGTCAAAAAAAAACATAGGAAAGCAGAAATTGAAGCACCATCATGGAAATGTGCATGGGTGAGCACAATCTGTTGTATTCTCTGGCTATTGCATGGACAAGAACTCCTTTTTGGTCTCTCTGTATCCTAACTCCTGGGAGAAAATCTGCACCCCATTAGTGAGTCCCTGGAAAGATTTTGATAAGTTAAGCTGGGAATTATTAAACACTTACAATCAGTAGAATCAAATATCAGAGCTTTCAAACAAATGTGGAAGAGAGAGAAATTGGCCATTACAGTAAATTCACCAAAATATTCAGATGCCTAGAAATCAGTAAAAAATTAAAAGACATACTAGGAATCAGGAAGAGATGGCCCAGCCAAAGGAACAAACCAAATATAATGAAGATATACAGGGTAAGAGAAAATTAATCAGTGATAATCACCCAACTCTTCTAAATCAATTGAAAGAATTGAAAGAAAATATTACTAAAGAGATAAAGGATATTACAAAAACACTAGGTGACCATAAAGAACAATTTAAAAGCCTGTAAATAAAAGTAACAGACTTTATGGGAATGAAAGACATGTTGGATGAGATTAAAAATACTTTAAAGGCACATGAGAGCAAATTTGAATTGCTTGAATTCAGAATTACTGATTTCAATGACAAAACTTCTCATCTGGAAAAGACAGGAGAACAGAAAAAAATGGATCAGTGTCTCAGAAAATTGAATGACAGTGCAAAATACTAAAATGTATGCATTATCGGTGTCCCAGATTGAGAAGAAAATGGAAAAAGGGCAGAAAGAATATTTGAAGAAGTAATGTCCAAAAACTTCAAAACGCTTATGAAAGACATAAATATCAATATCCAAGAAAGAAAAAACAATTCAAATAAGATAAATCTGAATAAACCTACCATGAAACACCTACTATTCAGAATGAAAAATATCACAGAGATATAGAGGGGATATTGAAAGCAACAAGAAGAAAGCAATGCACGTCATACAAGGGAACCTTGATAAGATTAGGTGCTGAACTCTTATCAGAACCAATGGAGGTGAGAAAAATCTGGTATGATATAGTTAAATTACTGGGGGAAAAAAGCTACCAGCCAATAATTCTGTATTCATCAAAATTATCCTTCAAAAATGAGGGTGATTACACGTCTTCACAGAAAAAAACAAAAAATGTTATAATATGTTACCAAAAGACCAGAATTACAAGAGATAATAAATGGAATGCTGCAGCCCAAGAGGAAATACCAAGGGTGAGAAAAGAGTATAGAAAAGTGTATAGAAAAGTGTATAGAAATGAAGATCTTAGGAAGGGTAAATTAAAGAGTAAAAAGACAGACAATAGTACTTTAAGACAACAGAAAGCCAAAGGCAAAATGGATGAAGTAAGCAATTTCTTTACAGTAATAGCATTGAATGTTAATGGCTTGAATGCCCCAAAGACATAGATGGATAGAGTGGAGGAAAAAAATATCTGAACCATCTATATGTATTTATTACCAATATTCACTTAAGATGTAAGGACAGATAAAGGTTAAAAGTGAAAGGTTGGAAAAAGATATTTATGAAAATAGTAACCAAAAAGACCTGGAGTACCAACACTGATATCAGAAAAATAAATTTTTAATGTAAAACTGTTATAGGGATGAAGAGGGTCATTATATTTATTGAAAGGGTCAATACACCAAGAAATATATGTATACAAAATATTTATGCACCTAACCTGAGTGCTTCAAGATACATGAGGAACACACTGTCAAAACTGAAGGGAGAAACAGATGTCTACAATAGTAGTTGAAGACTTCACTACACCACTCTCAGTATTGGATAGAAAATCTGGACAGAGGATAAATAAACAGAGAGCTTGAATAATATGATAAAAGAACTAGACTTGACATCTGTAGAGCATTGAACCCTCAAACAGCAGTCTATATATAATTTTCAAGTGCTCATGGATCATTCTCCAAGACAGAAGATATATTGGGTCACAAGACAAGTCTCACAAAATTTGAAAAGATTGAAATTAAACAAAACACTTTGTCTGATCATAACAGAATAAAGCTGGAAATAAATAATGGAAGGAAAAGGAAAATTCATAAATATATGGAGGTTAAAGAAACACACTCATAAATAATGAGTGGGTCAAAGAAGAAATTGCAAGAGATTTCAGCAAATATCTTAATATGAATGAAAATGAGAACACAACATATCAAAACCTCTGGTACACCAAAAGTCATTGCTGAAAAGGAAATTTATAGTCTGTAATGCTTACTTTAAAAAGAACAAAGAGCTAAAATTGATGATCTAACTGCAAACCTGGAGGAACTAAAGAAAGAACAGCAAACTAATCCCAAACCAAAACTGGAGGAAGGAAATAATAAAGATCAGAACAGAAATTAAAAAAAAAATTGAGGAAAAAAAAAAAGGAGAGAGAATCAACAAACCCAAAGATATTACTTTGAGAAAATCAACAAAACAGACAAACCCTTAGGTAGACTGACAAAGAAAATAAGAGAGAAGACACCAATAATACATCAGAAATGAGAGAGGGAATATTACCACTGACACAAGAGAAATAAGAGAAACGATTAGAGGATATTACAAACCACTGTATGCCAAAAAACTGGACAATGTAGATGACAGGGACAAATTCCTAGAAATGCTTGAACCACCTACACTGACCCTAGAAGAAATAGAAGACAATAACAAACTATTCACAAGTGAAGATATTGAAACTGCCATCAAAAACCTCCCAAAGATGAAAAGCATGGGGCCAGATAGCTCAGGTGAATTCCTCCAATGACAATCTAATATCAATCTTTTTCAACTCTTCCAAAAAACTGAACAGGGAAGAACACTACCAAACTCATTTTATGAAGGCAACATCACCCTAATAACAAAAGCAGATGAAGATACTAAAAATAAACAAAATTGCAGACCAATATTTCTAATGATTATAGCTGCAAAAACCCTCAATGAAATACTCGCAAACAATCAAAAAGCACATTGAAAGAATTATACACCACTATCAGTTGGGCTTTATCCCAGGTATGCAAGAGGGTTTCAACAAAGAAAATCAAATAGTGTAATACACCACATTGATAAATTGAAGAAGAAAAATCACATGATCCTCTTGGTTGAAGCAGAAAAGGCATTTGACAAAATACAGCATTGTTTCTTGAGAAAAAAATTGGCATAGAAGGAAGATTTCTCAATATGGTAAAATGCATATACGAAAACACTACAGCTAGCATTTTACTCAATGGTTAAAAACTGAAAGCCTTCCCTCTGAGTTCAAGAGTAAGACAAGGATGCACCGTCAACACTGTTATTCAATATTGTGCTAGAAGTTCTAGCTAGAGAAATTAGGCTAAATAAAGGCATAATAGGTTAACAAATAGGAAAAGAAGAAGAAAAACTCACACTATTTGCTTATATGAACCTATAT
>JAQZBX010022027.1:0-31856 GCA_029593785.1 Cabassous unicinctus | reverse complement strand
CTTATTAATATGAATTAAATAAGAAGAATAAATTCATGGTGTTAAAAGCTAGAGTATAATTTATTAGGAGATAATAGGAGGGCTGGGAAGGACTTCTGAAGCTTAATGTATATAGAGATTTTAATTAACTTTACTGTAAAGGTGTGGAAATAGAGTTGATGGTAACCCATTATAGCAAGTAACATCTGGTTTATAAATAGGATTGTGGCTGAAAAGTGTATTCAAGGAAGTAAATGTCAATTGAAAGAAAGAGAGTAATCTAGTGACTGAATAACACAGTGAACCCAGAGGTGGATAAGAATTGTGGCTGTTGGAACAGATGCAAAAGTGTCCTTCTGTGAGCTACATGAGATGTATGTCACTATTTCAGGGTGGTTTGAATATAGAGAAGCATGAGAAAAAAACAGTTGGTGTGACGTATGGGTATGGACTGTGGTTAACAGCAATACTTTGATATAAAAAGCCCAAGGGAAAACCATGAGTTTCTCATCCTGGTGGCTGGAAACAGCAGGTGGCTAAGCTCCACCCTCAAAACAAAAAGCCATTGCAAACGCTCTGACTCCCACAAGCCACCGAGCTAGAAGGAGTGCTCTGCAGGAGTAAGAGGGTTCTGGTGAAGGGTAGGAGGTGTTTCCTTTCTGTGGGTTTGGTTACCTGGACCTCCTTTGAACTTTACTGAGCATACCAGCTGGCAAGAGGTGACTCTGGGAAGAGGGGAAAGGCATATCTGCTTAGGCAGCCTGATTTACCTAGCTGACCTTAGAGAGGTGAACCTGGATAGCGGAGAAGGTGGGGTCAGGCACCTGACTACTTCACTGATGAAAACTTTCAAAATCCAAACTCCCCTAAGGGGGTAAGCAGTAGGAAGGTCTTAATAACCTTCCAAGTGACTATTTATGATTCCCTGGGAGGAGGGGGTGGTCTGGAAGAGGGTTGAAAATCATTTCCCTGTTGTGAGTTTAGATACTAGGGTCTCATTTGAGTTTCTGAAGGGACCTCATCCTGACCAGGAGAGGTGAGGGGGCATCTGATCACACAGCTATCTTATACTGCTACCCTGGGAGAGAAAGCAGTAAGAATAGAAAAGGGTCAGGGACAGACAGGCTCCTACTCAGCAGGAATTTACCCAACTGAAAAGAGTCAAACCTGTCCTAGGGAAAGTGACTGGATAGCACTCTAGCTAACTGACCCAATGAGAAAGTTTAACTCAGTGGAGGAGTCTTCACTTTAAATATATGAGGTCCCTGGTTTGATCTCTGGTTCTCCTTAGAGTAATGATCCACTGGGTTATAAAACATCCAGTTGATACTTTAGGACAGGGAACACATAGACATTATTTTTGTCTCATATTTCCTTGAAAAGGTTTTTTTTTTAAAAAAAAAAATTCACTTCGTTTACTTGCTAAAATCCAATTCAAACCCTGCAAAGGGCAGGCTGCAAGGTAATTGATTGATGAACACCAGCAGCCTGATAAGCTCCTAAGGGGCCTAAGAGGGAAGGCTGGTTTTCCTGGATTGTTGTTTGATTGCTTGCTTGACTGTTTGGCTTTTTTGTTCCTTTTTTCTTTTTTTCCCCTTTTCCTCCCTTCCCCACTTTTTTTCTTTAGATCCTGCTGTCTTGTTTTTTGTTTGCTGTGTTTACTCCTTCCCTTTGCTTCCCCCTTTTTGTGTAACAATTTAATCGACCTATCCTAATTATTTCCCTACCTTCATCTATTTTCTGCTTTCAGTTTTTCTTCTGACACTCCATCTCTTTTTGTTTAGTCTTCAATTTTTCTTCCAATTATTTCTATCTCCCCTATTCCCTGTTCTCTTCCTTTTTTAAAAACATTTTTATTATTGTCTTTCTTTTCTCTTTCCCTCTTTTATCATTCTGGCCCACTAATGCATTCTATATATTTTTCTCTATTTGGTTTTTCATTTCCTTGTTTGTACCCCCAATTTATTATTCTTATACCTCTGGACTTCTTGCATGAGTTAATTATTCATTTCCCTTGGTCTTACATGGTTCCTTTTCTACCTTTTACTATTATTATAACTGTTATCATTTTTCTCTTCTTACCTCTTTCCCTTTCCACGAACCTGATCTTTATATTTCATGGTAATATGTACCACAGCAAAGAAATAGAATAAGAGGAACATAGTCTCAAAGATAAAACGCACCTTACACAGGAAAACAGCAACTAAACAAAATCCTAGAGTAGAGACAGAAAGAAATCAACTGAATAAACCCATCAAGTTAAAGAGATACCTAAATACCAACAAAAATTTATAAACCATACTAAGACACAGGAAAACATATCCCAGTCCAATGAGTAAATTAAAAGCCAGAAGAGAAACAGAACATGGATCAACTAATCAGAGCTATCCAAACAAAAATATCATGAACCAACTTAATGAAATGAAGAGATTAAGAATATTAAGAAGACACTGAGAGAACATACTGAAGAAATTACAAACATGCATAAAAAGTTAACAGATAAGATGGTAATTAAAGGCATGATCCAAGAAATAAAAAATGCACTACAACTACATAACAGCAGATTTGAACGTGCAGAGGAAAGGATTAGTGTTGTGGAAGACAGTACATGTGAAATCAAACAGACAGTAGAGCAGATAGATTAAAAGAGAGAAAAAATCCAGAAGGGACTTAGGGATCTGAACAATAACAGAAAATGCATAAACATGTGCATTATAGGCATTCCAGAAGGAAAAGAAAAGGGAAAGGTGACAGAAGGAGTGTTGGAAGAAATAATGGCTGAAAAATTCCCAGCCCTATTCAGGGAGATGGATATAAATATCCAGGAAGTGCAGCACACCCCAAATGGTATAAACTCCAACAGGTGTACTCCAAGGCACATACTTGTCAAATTGTCCAATGTGCAAGACAAAGAGAAAATACTGAAAGCAGCAAGAGAAAAGAGAACTCTCACATGTAAGGGAAGCTCAATAAGATTAAATGTTGATTTCTCATCTGAAACCATGGAGCCAAGAAGGCAGTGCTATAACATAGTCAAGGTGCTAAAAGAAAAAAAACTTCCAGCCAAGAATTCTCTATCCAGCAAAGCCGGCATTCAAAAATGATGTAGAATTCAAAATATACACAGATAAACATAAATTATGACAGTATGCCAATAAGAAACTTGCCATTTAAGAAAAACTAAAAGAAGTTCTGCATGTTGAAAGGAAAAAACAGGAGAAAGACAGTGGATGAGACTGTAAGAAAAAATTAAATACAAAAGAAATAAAAAACAACATATGGAATACATAAATCCAAAGAAAATATGACCAATATAAGTAATTCCTTAACAATAGTAACAGTGAATGGTCATGGATTGAACTCAACGGTCAAGAGACACAGATTGACAGAATGGATAAAGAAACCCATCTATATGCTGTCTACAAGAAAAGCACCTTAGTCCCAGGGATTCAAGGAGGCTGAAAGAGAATGGGTGGAAAAAATATTTGCAAAGAAACAACAACCAAAATAAGGCAAGAATAACTATACTAATATCAGACAAAATGGACTTTAAATGCAAAACTATTTTAAGAGAAAAATTCAGACACTATATATTAGGAAAAGGGGTAATCTTTCAAGAAGAAAGAACAATCATAAACATTTACACACTTTACCAGGGCTCCTAAAAATAAATGAGGCAAACACTGGAAAGGCAAAGTGAAGAAATAGATGACTCTTCAATTATAGTGGAGGACTTTAATACACCATTGTCACTGTTAGACAGGACATCTCAACAGAGAATCAATAAGGAAACAAAGATATTAATAACACATGAGAGGATCTGGACCTAATAGACACATACAGAACTTTACACCCAAATAAAGTGGGATATACTTTCTTCTCGAGTGCACATGGATCATTTTCTAAGGTAGACCACATGCTAGGCCAACACTCAATTAATTCAGAAAGATTCAAATTATGCAAAGTAATTTCTCTTACCACAATAGAATGAAGCTGGATATCAGTAAGGGACAGGGAACAAGATTAGGCACAAAGATATGGAAGTTAAGCAATACACTTATAGACAAACAGTGGCTCAAAGAGGAAATTACAAAAGAATTCAGTAACTACCTTGAAATGAATGAAAATGACAACACAACATATAACAACATATGGAATGTAGCAAAGGCTGTACTGAGAGAAAAATTCATAGCTATAAACAAATATATCAAAAAAGAAAAGCTAAATTTGAATACCTAACTGCACATGTAGAGGAACTAGAAAAAGAACAACAAACTAACCTCAAAAGAAGTCGAAAGAAGGAAATAAAGATTAGAGCAGAATTAAATGAAATAGAAAATAAGGAAGTGCTAGAGAAAATAACAAAACCAAAAGCTGGTTCTAATAGAAAAGTCCTTAGGTAAACTAACAAAGGAAAAAGAGAAGTAATGCAAATACACAAAAAAGAAATGAGGAAGGGATATCACCATGATCTCACAGAAATAAATAGTATCATGAAAGGATATTTTGAGAAATTATATGCCAACAAGAACAATAATTTAGAAGAAATGTACAAATTCCTAGAAACCTACAAACTGCCTACATTGATGAAAGAAGAAATTGATGAACAAAACAGATATATCTCAAGTAACAAGATTGGGTTTGTCATCAAAATCCTCCCAAAAAAATAAGAGCCCAGCATCAGACATCTTAACAGATGACTTCTACCAAATATTCTGGAAAGAACTAACACCAATTCTGCTTTAAATCTTCCAAAAAATAGAAGGAGAAAGAACATTGCCTAACTCATTCGATGATGGCAACATTACCCTAATAACAAAGCCAAACATACATGCCACAAGAAAGAAAAATTACAGACCAATCTTTCTAATGAAACTATATGCAAAAATCCTCTAAAATATACTTGCTAATCATATTCAACAACACAACAAATGAATTATACACCATAACCAAGTGGGTTTCATCCCTGATATGCAAGGATGTTTCAACAAAAGAAAATCAATCAGCATAATAAAACACATAAACAGATCAAATGAAAAAAATAATATGATCATCTCTATAGAAGCAGAAAAAGCATTTGACAAAATACAGCACCCTTTCCTGATAAAAGCACTGCAAAGGATAGGAATAGAAGGAAATTTCCTAAACATGATAAAGGGTGTATATGAAACAATGACAGCTAACCTCATATACAGTGGTGGAATCCTGGAAGCTTTCCCTCTAAGATCAGGAACAAGACAAGGATGCACATTATCACAGCGTTTATTTAACACTGTGTTGTAAGTACTTGCTTGAGCACTGATGCAAGAAAAAGATATAACATCTATCCAAATTGGAAAGGAAAATTCATATTTTCACTATTTGTAGATGACACGATCCTATATACAAAAAGTCCTGAGAAATATACAACAAAGCTTCTAGAGCTTATCAATGAGTTCAGTGAATTTGCAGTTTATTTATAAGATCAATGCACAAAAATAAGTAGGATTTCTGTACACCAAAAGTGAGCAACCAGAGGAGGAAATCAAGAAAAAAATCAATTTACAATTGCAACTAAAAGAATCAAGTATCTTGGAATAAATTTAACTAAAGTTTTAAAAGATTTATATGCAGAAAACTATAAAACATTGTTAAAGGAAATCAAAGAAGACCTGCTCATGGATGGGAAAACTAAACAGCATTATGATGTCTATCCTACCGAAATTGATCTCCAGATTTAATGCAATTCCAATAAAAACCAACACAGCATTTTTTACTGAACTGGAAACCTTAACAATGAAATTTATTTAGAAGGACAATAGGCCCCAAATAGCCAAAGAAATATTGAAAATAAAAAATGAAATTGGAGGAAGCACATTACCTAACTTCAAAACATACTATAAAGCTACAGTGGTCAAAACTGCTTGGTGTTGGCACAAGGATAGAAATACTGACCAATGTAACTGAATTGAGATTTCAGATATATATGTTTGCATATAGTGTCATCTGATTTTCAACAGGGTCATCAAGCCCACTCAGTTGGGAGACAATGTCCTCTTCAAAAAATCGTTCTTGGAGAATTGGATATCCATATCCAAAAGAATGAGATTGGAACACCATCTAGCACCTTATACAAAAATCAACACAAGATGGATCAAAGATCTAAATATAAGAGCCAAGACCATAAAGACTTTGGAAGATAATGTAGGAAAATATCTACAGGACCTTGTAATATGAAATGGTTTCATGAACTTCACACGCAAAGGATGAACAGCAAAAAATAAATAGATAAATGGGACTTCCTCAAAATTTAAAATTTTGCACCTCAAAGGAGTATGTCAAGAAAGTGAAAAGACAGCCTACTCAATGGGAGAAAATATTTGGAAACAATATAACTGATAGGAGCCTAATATCCAGCATATATAAAGAAATCCTATATCTCAAAAATAAAAAGACAAGCAATTTTAAAAATGGGCAAGTGATTTGAACAGACACTTCTACAAAGAAGAAAATCATGGCTAAACAGCACATGAAAAGATGCTCAACAGCAGTAGCTATTTGGGAAATGGAAATCAAAACTACAATGAGATACGATCTTACACCCATTAGACTGGTGACCATTGAGAAAACAGAGGACTACTAGTGTTGAAGATAATGTGGATGAAAGGGAACCTGCATTCACTTCCAGTGGGAATGTAGAATGGTCCAGCCATTGTGGATGATAGTTTGGTAGTTCCTCAAAAAACTAAATACAGAGCTGCCATATGATCCAGAAATTCCATTCCTGTGTATATACACAGAAGAATTGAAAGCAAGGACATTAACAGATATATGCACACCAATGTCCATAGTGGCATTATTCACTATTGTCAAAAGGTGGAATCAACCCAAATGCCCATAAAGAGGTGACTGGATAAACAAAATGTGTTATATACATACACACATATATACACTATATACATTTCTTAGTTGTAAGAAAAGAATACAGTACTAACACACTGGGTAACACGGATGAATCTTGAGGGCCTTATATTGAGTGAAGAAAGCAAGACAATGAAGAACAAATATTGCACGACCTCTCTGACATGAATTAAGAAAATTGAGGAGACTCAGAGAGCTAGAGAATGGAAGATAGGTTTACAGAAAATGGAAAGGGAGGAATTTGTGAGCCAATGAGCATACAGGCAAAATTTATGATAAGGTAGAAGTGAGTAGTTTTGCAGTGAAAGGATATGCTGGGGGTGTACTGATGCAATTGGGTTTGGTGGTGCAAGTTTGACAGGGGAGTAGAGAGGAAGGGTGTGCTGAATGGCCCGTGAAACTGGGGAGAATGTTGGGCGAGGGAACAGGTGAACACTGGGGGATGGTGGGTATGTGGTTTAAACTACAACATTGGAAAAGCTCTTTTGGCAATATGAGAAGGAATGGTTAGTTGTTAATGTGTTCAGGACAGGGCACACCTGGGGACAATCCTCTAGCGAATGTGTGAGTTATCATTTTGTCATATTGTTATATTGTGTTGGGTCAGTGGGTAGAGACCCACACATTGAGTGGGAAGTTGCTTGACTCCCATCCTGTGGAGGCCCTATATGTTCTCAAACGGAGTGGTGGGTGTCTCTTGAGAGCATGGGTGGTTTCTAATAGGGGAAGAAAAATAACTATGTCAAACCTTCAGTGTTTTTACAAGTAACTATGAATCTTGTCCTTCAAGGAGTGAAGCCTTGTGGTTGCCAGGGTCCCCGAGGGCAGGAGGAGGGAGGAATAGAAGAGATGGAAGAGGAGATATTTAGGGGGCAATGGATGTGTTCTGCATGATCTTGCAATGTTGGATACAGGTCATGTTAAATTTCAGCAAAAATTTATAGAAGTCTGTTGTCTAAAATGTAAATCAAAATGTAAACCATGAACCATGATTAGCAGCTATGTTTACATTTTTGTATATCATTTGTAACAAATGTACCATCCACACACTTGAAGGTTATTATTACCAGAAGCAGGAAAGGGGGGAGGATGTTGGGTAAATGGGAGTCCCCCATATTCTGCATGTGACTTTACTTTGACCTAAAATTCTCTGAAGACAAAACTAAAAAAGTAAGATGTTGGGCAAGAAATGGAAAAAAAAATGTCACTGTACATAGAGGAAAACAGATATTACAGTGATTAAAGGCAAAACCTCAAAACACTTTAAAAATAATTTTCATTATCTTTAAATACTCCAATTTTAAAATTTAATTTAGTTTTAGTTTCTCTAAATTACTATGTATTTTATTTCTTGTTTATTTCATTTTCCTATTAAATGTATTTGGTGATATTCTTTGCTTTATATTTGAAGTTGTTTTTGAAAATGTTACAACTGTAGCAGGGGAGGATCATTGGTGTGGAGATGCAGTGATGGGGAATAAATAAGAGGAAGCCAACCTGGGCATACATATAAAGTATATAAACGTGTTGAAATGTTCATGGGGCATTGTCACAGTGAGTAGACATTCTCACAATAATGGAAAGAGCATTGAATTCCCATCCTGAGGAGTTCTGCCACATTCTTTAATAGAAGAGAACCAATCCTCCAAGTACGGTGGCAATGACTAATGAAGAAGGATGGTCCATTAATGGGCCCTTGATATTGATGACTATGCTTATGAACCTTTGCTCTTGAAATTGCAACTTAGCCTACTGTTATAGGGTGCCTAAGAGTTAACTCCTAAGAACCTCCATTTTGCTCAAATATGGTATCTCTCTAAGCCAAACTCAGCATATAAATGCATTCCTATTCCCCAAGCATGGGACATGACCCCCAGGGATAAGCCTCCCTGGCACTGAAGGTTTATTACCAGTCTCTAGGTAGCAATACACCCGGAATCTAGCAATGGAAAAATTTATATCATTGATGTGGTGACATTGTCAAGTGAGGGTGACGATGGCAGGGAGAGGGAGGGAGAGATATAACATGGGGGCATTTTCAGTACTTGTAATTGTCCCGAATGATTTTGCAATGGCAGATACAGGTCATTATGTATCCTGCCATAACCTACAGAATTGAATGGGAAAGAGGGTAAACTACAATGTAAACTATAATCCATCCTTAGTGGCAATGCTCCAAAATGTGTTCATCAATTGCAATGAATGTACCACATCAAAGAAAGAAATTGTTAATGAAGGGAAAAGTGGGAGTTGTGGGGAGTGGGACATATTAGTATTCCTTATATTTTTACATATTTTATGTAACATTTTATGTAATCTAAATATCTTTTAGAAAAAATAAAAAAATATATTTTATAAAAGATATGGCTTATAGCTTTTAGTAATGTTTTGTTGATATTCTTTCATAATTTGTAACAAATGTTTCACAGTAATGCAAGGTGTTGCTGGTGGGTTGATGTTTGGGGCACTTTTATGATATTATACATGTTAGTTTTGAAGTTTACAACTTTTACTATACACTTATAGTTTATGTATTTTTATGTATCAATTATGTACTTCAATAAAATCATAAAAGTATATTGACACATTGTACTGGGTCATCAGTATTGGCAATCTAAAAATGTTTAAATTTTTAAACATTTAACTATGGATAAATTGGACTATGGGAGGAAAACAAGAAAAATTTGAATGTTTCCCATATTTCAGAAATTTATCAACCTGTTCAGAACACTTGCCTATCTGCCAGACAATGTTTTGGCATAAATCAGTTCTGTTTGTAGAGGATGACACCGTGACATATGTATTATTACCACTTCTAGACTTCTTCTTTTCCAAGAATAGAAGCAATTGTTTAACAATTCCCCAAATCCTTAAACTCAACATTGTAGGCACAGAATGTAATCAAATTTAGGATGTTCACAAACAGATAAGCAGTAGCACAGCTATGTTATAAAAATTACTGCCTAGATATTATTTCCTGTATAATTAAATGCTCAGTAGTCACGGGTTTATTGGACTGCATTAGCTGACATTAAATATATTTGTGTCAGTGTGTGTGCCATAAGTCCAACTAAACTTCCTTTTAAGCTCTTTTTAATATGCCCAAAAGAAAACACATGCTCCAGGTTTAAATAGGGCTCTTGAATTTTAAGGACATGAACTCCAATAATAACAATGTTAACTAAAACTACTTTTGAATTTACTGAAGAAAAATAATAGGAGGAAAAAAACAATAAATCAGAACAAACATCTTGATGTCAGTTAAAGATCGTATCTGTAGATGGGATATTGAAATAAATTAATCTCACCAGTCCGCATTCTAAAATATAATGCCACTATTGATAATCAGCAGGAAAAATAAGCCTGGTAACAACCAGCTCACTCATTAGCAAAAAGCAGTTTAACTCAAATACTAAGATCAAAATATTAACACCACCTAAACAAAATGCCCCATTTACCCTAAACCTCCAGGAAGGAATGGAGTAAATAAATGTTAAAAACAAAACAAAACAAAACATAAGTGTAAATATTCTTTACAGGCATAATGCTGGTCCAACTCCTGAGATAGCACTCAGAAGGGCTAAAAGAGCAGTGAAAGCAATGTTTAGGGATTAGTATCCAACAAAGGATTTTTAAAAATCCCAAGTACCACAACACACTAAATTTATCTATGAATTAAAGAGCAAGAATTTACTGCTGCTTCTTTTTTTGTCATTTGAAATATACAATATGATGTAGGCTTTGTCCTTCAATGTGAAAGCAGGGCATTTAAAAAATTACATAAAAAATTTAAAATTATTTAAAACTGTAATTTTGGAAAGTTGTATCTTAACTGTGAAACTAAAAATAATCTATACCTTCTCCTTCCTTCAATGAAACCTCCTCACAGTGTCAGAAAACTGAAACAATTCAAACATGATTAATATTTAAAGTCCTGATTTTTTTTTACACATGAGCATTGGTTGGTGTTACAAAATTATGGATGGCTACACACACTCAAATTGTTTTCATTCAAAAGATATGAAAAATTCATTAATAAAGTTTCAGATTTCAACCTGAACTTTTATTTAAGAAATCACAACTTGTCAAGTTTTAGTAGAATATTTTTATTTAATAAGAATATGTGTGATTATATAAAGTGATAATCATATGCCTTTTCCCTTTTCTAATTGTATGTCTGTGTAAGGCAATATTATATGCACACTTCTCAACTAGAAAACATATTGCAATGGAATAAATGAAGAAGTAGCTATGCAAATTCATCTATCTCTCAGGAAGCTCTGTTAAAAGAGATTTCCAAGAGGATAAAGCAACTTCTCCCTCCTTAATAATTTTATTTTAGATTTGGGAAATGACATAATTAAAAAATAATTATGTATCATTTCATTAGAGTATAAGGCATTTCTTTTATTAGCTCAATTATTTATAATTATACCAGATTTTTAATTTTTTAATTTTAAAGAAGATTTAGGGTACATAAAAGTTTTTTTTTTGTTGTTGTTGTTGTTGTTTGTTTCTGCTTTTTACCGGGAGGTCCTGGGGATCGAAACCAGGTCCCTCCATATGGGAGATGGATGCCCAACCATTTGAGCCACATCTGTCCCCTAGGTTACATAAATGTTACATTAAAAATATAAAGGATTCCCATATGCCCCATTCCATCCTCACACCTCACTTTCTCACATTAACAACATCCTTCATTAGTGTTGTACATTTGTTACAATTGATGAACATATATTGAAGCATTGCTACTAACCATGAACTACAGGATACAATATACTTTCCAAACTTTCCCACACAATTTTGAAGGTTATGACAAAATATACAATGGCCTGTATTATTCTTAAAATGAGAATTTTCAGTGGATACACAGAATTATAAATTATTATGAGTTTCCAATAATTTCTTAGAATACAAATTATTCCTGAAAAGCCTACATATATATTTTTATATATGATTGATTTATGGAAATTATATTAAATTATGTTCTGCAACATACAAAGAAATAACAGGGATCATACTTTTATATGTATTTTGCTTACTATGACCCTCTTTTGAGCTAAATTTCCATGACAATTTTAATAATATGACATTATTAAATGTCTGGCCATCCTTTTTTGTTCTTACTCATCTACAGATGCCAATCTACCCAATTCCTCTAAGTGTTGAGTCACTATGATCTACTCTTGCCAAATAAGGAATTTTGTAGACCCTATCAAGTTGAGGAAATCTTCAAAGTTTTGCTATTTTTACAAAAAAATAAACATATAGAGTCTGAGAAGATGGAGTCATTATGAATGTGGGTAAAAATCAGTTAGGGCTCCGTGAAAACTTCACTGTGTATCCCTGGATGTGACAAAGCCAAAGATGTTCTAGCATAAATCATGGGGGGATTTTGGTTTCATAGATTTTACTTCTTTTCTCTAATCAAAAAATGTTTCATTCCAAAGTGTTGTTAACCTGTGGGTGTATGTGGAGAGATCCATTTTTGAGCCTTCATTTCCAAATCTTCCTGGGAGCTTGTTACCTTCTCTCATATTCTGGTACATTTGTTTAAATATTTATTTTTATATATTTAGAAGCATTAGATTACATAAATGTTACATAAAAAATATAGGGGATTCCAATATGCCTACTACCCCTCCCATACTTTCCCATGTTAATAACATCATTCATTAAAGTGATAAATATATTAAAATTGATGAACACCTATTGAAGTATTTGCTACTAACTATGGGCTACAGTTTACATTATAGTTTACACTTTACCCTGCACAATTTTATATTTATGACAAAATGTATAATGGCCTTTATCCATCATTGCAATGTCATGCTGGACAATTCCAATATCTCAAAAATGCTCCCATAGTACACCCATTCTTCCCTCTCCTCCTCAGAATCTTTGGTGGCCACTGCCTTATATCACTGATAAAAGTTTTCCATTGCTAGAATAATAATAAGTCTAGTTTAGTGCATTGTTTATTCCACAATCTTAAGAGATTTGGGATGTTGTTTCTCACTCAGTTTCTAATTGAGATGGGGATTAGATCCCATGAAGAAGATGGATGGACTTATCTTGCTTGCAGTTGCAGATTTTCTCTATTCCTTGGAATGGTCATTGTCCATCATCATCTCCTTGTTGTTTGTCTTGAGTGAGTCCAATGAACTTGAGAGTAGGTGTTGCATCTCTGCTGAGATTCAGGGCACAAATTGCACAAGAGAAGAGCAAAGATTTAAGTCTCTGGGACATATATTGAACAAGTATCCTGCTAGTTATAGGTTCAAATAAAAGGGGCAAAAGAGCCATGGGCAGGAAAGCTATAAATGAATCTAACTCTCTTACAATGGGGAGCATAAATTCCAAAGTAAGGGACACTGACAGGGAACTTATTCCCTCAGCTTGTCTCCCTGCTTTTAGTGTTTAGATGTCTTTAGAGCCCTCAGGGTCCCTGCTATTAGAGGCATTGTTTACTATTACAGTCAATGAGATTCTGCTGGGATGTGCATATGCATAATGTCTGTAATGATTTCCATACTCATTTGAAAACTCTTATCTATAAAAACTCATTTGTGTTTAATAGTTATCACTTTGGGTCAAGGTCATTTTCTAGATGCATTGCTACTCGACACTTGGTAATAATCCCTTGTTGCCATGGAGGCTCAACCCTGGGAGCCATGTCCCATGCTGGAGGGAAGGTAGTGCAGTTATATACTAAGTTTTGCTTAGAGAGAAGCCACATTTGAGCAACAAGAAGGTTTTCAGGAGATAAATCTTTGTCAGTAGATAATATTAGGCTGTTTCAATTTCACTAGAAAAGGCTCATAAGTACAATCATCAATATCAAGGTCCTTGCATAATGGCCTGTTTTCCTACACTAGGCACTGCCCAAGTACTTGAGGGATTCTTGCCATAGTATTAGAGAATGTAGCAGGACTCCCCAGGATGGGAATTCAATATTATTTCATTTACTGTGTTGGTCTACACACACTGAGACAATGCCCATGAACACTTGAACATATTCACATGACTTATAAATATGCTCCTGGTGAACTTTCCCCACATTACTAACTCCTGCTCCTATGATCCTACCCTGCCACAGTTGTGACCCTTCAGTGATCCAAAACTTCTCCAAAAACAAAGCCAAAATATAACCAAATAAATAATAATAATAATAATAATAAAATAACACTTTAAAAAATAACAAAATACAAAAAGTTTTTAAAAAATAAAAAATATTTATTCATTGTGTCTTTCATCACTCTAAGATCTGTTATCATGTACTCACAGTGAAAATTTCTTGGATTTTTGGTACATTCTTGATAGTCAACTTTTAATAGGAATTTTTAGAAAATGGCAAGCTACTATCCCCAGGACTGCATTTGTTTAAAGTAAATAAAAGTCTGAAAGATGTTTCATTATTGTAATAAATTTTGTGTGAGAATCTGTTTGAAACACTTTTTATTAGAGTCCATATTGTGCCATACTTGTTTACTTGGTTTCAATCTAAAATTCATTCTAAAATGTATCTTAAATTTTCTTTAATTTAGTAGCTTCTGGGCAATTTTTCTTGCTTTTTTGGTTTATTATAATAAACATATAAGATTTGCCTTCTTGCTGTAATGTGAGTGCAATTACAAGTATATTTAATTGAGGTTTGTGCAATAAATTATGGCTATATTATAATGTATTGAATCAAGAGGGAGCTCTGAAATTTTTTCATTTCACCTTTATTGTTAATTTCAACAGGGAAAAATATATGCTAATTTTAGGGATAATGTCCATTTTTATAAATTTAACATCTCAAAATATAGCCAAGGCATCTTTGCCAATCAAGTGTTAGAAAATTGATCCTCTGAGGAGGGTGAAATTTCTATTCCTCCAGGACTCCTAACTGGGATGACCCTTAAGTATACTTCATAAGGAATAATCATGTGTGCAAAGAATCTAGAAGCACAATTGTTCATGTGATTAGGCTAATATGAGTTTCTCTGAGAAGGCACCCCATGAAATATATTCTGTAATAAAAGAAGCAGGTTCATGGATTTTGTGAAGTCTCTATAATTGTATGAAATATATATTCATGTTTTGGAAGATAAACCTGTTTCATCCTTTTCAAGGTATTTTTATATTTATTAATTTTTCTTTAAAATGAATAAATAAATTCACTGAAATAGCTGTGACATGTCTCAATTTGATTATCATACATTATTTGTTCTTCATATTATAAATTAATATTCATAGAAAATTTCAATGTTACTGATTCTGGTTTAAATTTAGGTGATTGGTTTTTAAAATGATAACTGATGAAATGTATGTGATACATAAGCTTCACATGAAATATGGAAAAGATAATTTTACTGAAATTACCAAAAAATTAAACTAGCAGAAGTCCCAAGAATAAAAAGATAATTTGAACTAGATGCTAAAGTATAGATAATTTATCAATCCATGAAAACAAATATAGTTTCACTGTAGATATCCAGTGAAGTTTTTCCCATGAACATTTTCTTGTACTTAAAATCTGTATATTAGGAAATGGAAAATTCTATGTAGAACGTGAAAATGCTACTTTATTTCTTGTGTTTAACAATTCAGGAGGTTTAATTCTACCTCTAATTTTAATTTACCCAATGTTTTAAAATTGTAAAGTAAATATTTGTAAATATACCTGAGATAAAAAGGAGCAGAGATAGAATTTGAATCTTCTCTCTCCCTCATTGTATTACACCCAAGGCTATGTACTTAACCATCAAGGTGCATTTTCAAGTAGATATATCGTAAATTTAGCTTAAGGAAACTTGAGAATTAATAAGGACCAAGGATACATATGAAATCTAAAGTGACGGAGAAAAGAAATGGGACTTCTAAGGATCAATAACAATATGTAATTGTGATAAAGGAAATTTTTAAAAAATCAACTGGAAGCCTGGATATGCCCTATAACTTGCCTTTAGTTCAATAGAAACATCTTTAACATTGAATATTTGATATTTAATAAAATTGTCTGTTTAAAAGCCTTTCCTTCTCAATGAAAATGTTCATAAAAGGAATATAAATAACTGAAAAGATATTATGTAAAAAACTATAACATATTTTTTCAAAAATGCTATAAATTCATACATGCATATTCAATGTAAATAAAATTAGTATTATAATTATTATCCACTTATGAAGTTAACAATGTTGTGTACTATTTTAGTGGCAAAAAGATAGCATACAAGTAAAATCATAATATAAATTCTAATACTTGTAGATTATTAACTAAATTTACCACAAATACAAATTAAATATTTCTCAAAGATACCCCTCAAGATAATTAGTTTTAGAGTTGAAAGTATAATTAAGATTGAAACAGCATTTTTTTGTAATCTTGAACACCTTAAGATATGCACAAGTAATTTAATTTTATTTACAATAGCTATTTTGAATAAGGAAAATTCAGTAAAATCTAGAACAACCTGTAGGCAAGATATCTGGACAGGAAATTGTTTTCCATTATATATTGAGATTCATGCTTTATTGCAGGAAGGGTTGTTTGAGGAGTAAAAATAGGTGGCAGGGCTTTCTTAGGCACTGTGTGTAGGTGAAATGGTAAACTAGAGATTCAGCAAGTGAAATTGGGACAAATTGCAAAAGAAACATGGAAAGCATAAGTATCTGAATCAATTAAAATTGTTTATGGATTGTGGGGCAAAAGAATTAAGAAAAAGATCAAATGGATGCCTTGTATTACAACTGAAATGAAAGATTGGTGAGGTATAATCTATCTGGTCTCCTTTGGATTAATCATCCAAAGAATCATTGATTTACTTTTTCATGGGAACAGTTTCTAAGCGACCTGGCCAAAGAATGGAGACATCAGTAATCATCCTATTCAGCTGGTACACAAAAAACATGAGCAATAGCTGTAGACTTTACAAACAAATGGGATGAGGCAAAGGCTTTCTTAGAGAGTATATCTGGGATAATCATTCACTAAGAGAGAAAAAAAGAGAAAATAATCACTTTTGTCCAGGAACGGTTTTAAAGATATTTTACTGAAATAGTGCAAACAGGACTCAAAAACTTAAATAATTATTGGCTTTTCTTTTATTTTAAACCATTTAATAAACTTAGATTATCTGACTCTATAATTGTTGAATTAATATATCAGAAGATTTAGGAAAGAAAATGAAAACAGAAATATGTACATTCATTGATTTCAAATACTATCTTCTTTCCATTTACTTTATGCTGATTTCCTGATGAAAAGACATATTGATTCCAATGGTGGCATTTAATTTGAGTAGTGTGGATCGCCTCCATTTAAATTTTAGCATATTTTATCATATTATACTTTGACTACAGGGAGAAAACAACATATTAGAAGACATGGGCAATCTCACTATATTCACAGAATTCCTCCTCATGGATATATCAACCTCCCGGGAGTCCCAAGTCTTGCAAGATCTGATGTTCTTAGTGCTCTATCCAGGCACCCTTACTGGAAATCTTTTAACTCTTTTGGCCATTGTAATCAACCCACATCTACTCTCTCCAATGTATTTCTTTATGGGCAATTTATCCTTCATAGATCCTTGCTGCATTTCAGTTACTCTTCCAAAAATGATTGTGAATTCTCTGACAGGCAACAAATCAATTTCTCTCATAGCATGTGCATTTCAGATTTATCTGTTTATATTGTTTGTAGCCACAGAGCTGGCCTTCCTTATGGTGATGTCCTATGATCGCTATGTTGCCATTTGTCACCCTCTGCACTATGGGCTCACTGTCACCCCACATGTGTGCACACAGGCATCTGGTGGCTCATGGGCAGCTGGGTTGATCTATTCTGCCATCCACACCAGCACCATTTGCAGGCTTCCCTTCACAGAGACTAATGTAATCCATCAATATTTCTGTGATTTATCTCAAGTTTTGAGGATTGCATCTTCAGATGCCCAGTTTTCTGAATTGATAGCACTTTATATAAGTTTTGGTATTATCTTACTATGCTCTTTTATATTGTTAAAGTCCTATATTGATATTTTTTCAATGGTGCTTAGGATGCACTCTGTGGAAGCACGTAAAAAAGCCTTATCTACCTGTACTCCACAGTTGGCAATTATCATTGCTTTTTATTTCTTTGTTCACTGCTTTCTTTGGTCCCACTGTAAATAAAGCATCTCTTAGTAATCTTCTCATGGCCATGTTCTACTCCATGGTGCCCCCAGGCAGAATGTTCAAGAGATATTTTGACTTTCCAAGCAGGTTTTTTTAGTTAAAAACTTCTGAATACATTTGATTAAAGTTTAAGTCATATTATATATGTATTCCTAAACCTAATTCATTCCTGTTGAATATCGTTTTGTTTATCATTTTTCCCTTTGTTTTTTACATGTGTGAAAATGAGTTATAGATTTCTACATCCTAGTTTTTCTAATTCATAATCATTAGTAAATCATGCATTCCTCTAGAAAAGATTTTCACACTGTTAATATGTTTTGGATGGTTTTTAGGTAAAAGTAAAAAATGATATCACATGGAGTAGACCCTGAATGAGTATAACACATGCCTATAGGTTTGAAACTATTTCAAGGAGGTGGATATTGCCAATCGGGAAGGGAATATTGAGCATTATCAATTAGGTAATTCATTTTAAATTTGCATGTTTGTATTCAACTTTATACAAATACCAATAACAAGAAATAGAGTTTTTAGAATTAGTGCACACCTGGAGAATAATGGCAAAATGATGTTATAGCAGTTAGATCCATGTTAAAGCTTTTTTCTTCATTAAAAAGTTGAATATAAACCCCTGTCCCACAACACAGATTATTCTTAAGATGCTTTTTCACTCTCCATGTGGTATGGTTGAAAATAAACATGCCATGCTTGATTCATTCATTCTTTCTGCATTATGCAGAACAAATAATTCCTGAGGGAAGTGTGTGACATGGGACAGTCTTAGCAATGCCTATTGCTTTTCTCATGGATCCACAATTAAATCCTGTGTTCAGCACCGTGTCTGTCAACCTGGCAGGATACAATATAATGCCTTACCAGATATGCCAGTATAACATTCCCTTATTGCTCCAAGCATTTTAAAATATTATTTGGACAAATGCTAATTTTGGTTGGCATGTTTTATGATATTCAGCACAACCTCTCTTCATATATCTGTTCCTGGCAGGGATGGAGCCAGTTTCTTTCACCAGAATATTCAAACAGTGAGGGGTGCTGCAATTAAAATGTCAGGTTTCATTGGCCAAAGTTTGAGACTGGCTGGCTATGGGCAACTGATGACCACCAGTGAATCTGCCCCAATGTGTCTTCTCTATGTGAGTAAAATATTGTTCCATCTAATTATGTGTGAAAAATATTTCATTTTGTGACCCTAGCACTTATTTTGAAGTGGATTAACATCTCTTTGGCTTTCTTTCTTTCTGAATAACAAACTGGTGTAGCTGTCTGGATTGCCAATATAGCACAACAAGCCATTGTGTCAGCTTAAGTAGTCTGTTCAGTCATACCAGGATGGTGCACGCTCCATTGGGCATGATTGGTTGACGAAGAACTGGCCTCATTCTGGCCATGTGAGGTGAAGTGGGATGCATGCAGTGTGTCTTTTAAGATGGAGGAATTATTGCAGAAGATTCGGGCAGAGATAAAGAAAGTGGATTCTAGGAAGAGTAGAGAAACTATACTCTCAATCTTGGCTGCCTGCATGCTCCCTTATCACTTGCCTACACTCACAGGTCCCAGTCGTTGTAGATGACACCAGAGGAGATTCTGGGGCCAAATTATAGGAAGATCCACCTTCACTGGACCAATATAAGCCCCAGGTTTGTCCTCGTTTTAATCAACACTGAACAACCAGTGGCATTGCTGAAATCCAAACTGTTATATATATAATATATATAGATATTTGAGAGCAAAATACAGAAGTTAAAAATTTAGTATTAGCATAAGCCAGGAGGGGATCATGTGATTTGATGGTTGCATCTGTTCCATGAAGGGACGTTGAAGACTAAGTTATCTTGTGCTGAGAGTTGCAGTTTGAGGAAGTTAACTACTGATCCTCAGCACAATATAGGTTTGTCCCTTTGAAACTGGACAATGGGTAGGTGAAACTGTCAAGCCTTGATATTTTCATATGGATTACTAAGAGCATGAGAGTGGTTTTCCCAACTGTGAGAGAATTCCCAAAAATAAGAACCCCATGTAAAACTGTTCATTAGTCTATAAATACATTTAGGGTAAAGTGATTGACGCTTGGCAATAGGACCCTGCCCCATGACAAGATGAAGAAGAATCTCTTTAAGAGCATTAGAGACATTAATGATAAAGGGCCCTCCCCAAATGAAAATCCACTTGTCTATTTTGTTATTCCGAAATCACAGTATGGTGGTAGGAAAAACAGTAAGAAAGGTCCGCCATAGTGTCTCACTCTGGAGTGGAAATAACAAGGAAGTGGCAACTGTCTTCACTAGGCATGTTGTAGATATGGAACCCCATAACTGAGTAATGGGAAAATGCACCACTTGAAGGTTCATAAAGGGTCCACAAAGAGCAACCATGGAAAGAAAATGATGGGGCAGGGCCATCCCACTGTATAATGTGGATTTGCTTACTACAGCAAAAGATAAATACAGGAAAATTTAATAGCATTCCTGTGGAAGAACGCTACCTATGCAATTGGGCTAAAGGTGGTCCCTCTAAATTGGAGATTAAGATGCTAGTATGAGTCATTAAAGATTAGAAATAAGAAGATTCAAAATATTGGAAATATTTAGAATCCTGTTGCCCACTCTCTGAAATCTGATGACAGGGGAGAAGGAAACAACATTTCATAAGACCTTCCTGCACCCTCATCAGGACAGTGAGGAAAATTATTCTGACTGACAGAATGAAGTTCTGTAAAGGGAGGGAGTTCCCCCCTGCCTGTAGCTTTTTATTATTGTCTTACAAAATGACTAAGAGAGGGACCAAGATGGCTGGATCTCTGCCAGGGACTGGAAGCCCTATGCTCCTGTTTGAGTTCAATGGAAAGAGCAGGTGGATCCAGACATTAATTCGTGTAATAGATACAGAAGACCAAGTGGCAATATCCAATTGGCCATCATTTGCGACTGTGTAATAGTGAAACGAGTAAGCTTTGAGCAGACTCACTGACACATGACAGAGGAGGGCACATGTCCTTAAGGGCAAGGCACTTTTGTGCTATTGCTGGTGCCTGTGATAATGATGTCCACCACTGACTGAATTATAAATTTTGACATTATGGCTGCCTGCCAAAGTTACTGTCATTGACAGCTCTCACTACCTATGGAGAGGCTAAACACCTGATAACACTGGGTTACAACTGAACACAACAGGTGCCACATCTGGATGCTTTTTTGACCCCTTTATTTAAAGTCACCCATGAGGCAGCCATCTTTAAATGGGAACCAAATAAAAGGAGTTTCTAGATGCCATGCAACATGTAGTGGCAGAGTTCTGCCACTAGGTCAAATGGAATACACCTGGTCCTGTAAAACTACAGGTATCAGCAACTTGTACCCAGGCAGACTGAAGACTGTGGCAACAAAAACTGGCCTGAGGTGTGATGACCCCTCAGGTTATGGGCACAAAGTCTAACCAAGACATGAACTAGGTACACCTCCTTCAAATGACAACTTTTAGCTTGTAATGGGAGGTTACTGGATAACAAACATTTAATCACTGAAACACTATATTATAACTCTAAGATCAAAACTGTCCATCCTCATATGGTATTCACTCCTCCTACTAATAAAGTAGGACAGTATCAACAAAGTTCTATCATTACATAAAAATGGCACAAGACAAAGCCTGATGTGAGGTTCAAGGCCTCAGACTACTCCACAAACAAATAGTTCCTTTACCAGATGGAGCAAAATGGACTGCAAGATCTGCTCCTGCCCCTCCCTTGGATAATTGGAGCCTCATGGTGCAAGAGTGTTCCAGATAATTCTAATGTTTGCTTCACAGTTATATCTACAAAGTTCAAGGCTAATAGACTCCATTGGCCTTTTTTGGCCATCCATCACAGTACAGCTTTGACATTGATGCAGGAACATTACAGTATTGCTGTTAACTATAGTCCATAGGTTACATTAATTGTATTTTCCCATGCTTTGCCACATTCTTACCACCATGCAATAGTGATGTACATTTGATCAAGACCATAGAAGGGCAATCTAATATTTGTACTATTAAAAACAATTCTCATCTACCTCTAGGTTTACTATGTTATTCAGTCCCTAGATTATTCCCTATTTTGCAATTGATGTTTATATTCCTGGACTACCCTTTTCATCTCATATATCTCATTGTCATTTTTATTTGCATTTCCATAATAACTAGTGATATTGAACATTTTTCATATACATTTTGACCACTTGTATTTCCTCTTTGAAGAAATGCCTATTTAATATTTTTGCCCATTTTTAAATTGGATTGCTTGCTATTTTATTGTTGAGTTGTATGATCTCTTTATATTGCATCGAAATTAAACCCTTATCAGATATGTGGTTTCCAAATATTTTTTCCCATTGAGCGGGCTGCCTTTTCACCTACTTGAGGAAGTCCTTTGAATAATAAATGTGTTTAAGTTCCATGAAGTCACATTCATCCTTATTTGTGTTCATTGCTTGTGCTTTCAGGGTAAGCTTTAAGAATCCATCACCTACCAATAGGTCTTGAAGCATTTGTTGAATGGAAAGTTCTGCCCCAGTAGGGTGGGTTTGAGACCCTTGTCAAAAATTATTGAATCATAAATATGTGGGTCTGTTTCTCAACCATCAATTCAGTTTCATTAGTCTATGTGTCTGTCGTTATGTCAGTACTGTGCTGTTTTGACCACTATAGATTGGTAATATGTTTTAAAGTCTGGAAAGAGAGTCGTCCAACTTCACTCTTCAATTTTAAGAGGTTTCTGGCTGTTTGTTGTCCCATACACTTCCAAATAAATTTGATGATTGTGTTTCAATTTCTTAAAAATTGCTGGTGGCATTTTTATCAGGATTGAATTGAATAAGTATATCCATTTGGGTAGAATTGACAACTTAATGATGTTTATCCTTTCCATCCATGAGCACGGAAAGTTATTAAATTTATTTAGGTCCTCTTTGAATTACAATGATTTACAATGCATGGTAGTTCTCAGAATACAAATACTTTATATCCCTGTTTAAGATTATTACTAAATATTTGATTCTTTTTTTAAAACATATATTTTAAAAGATGCTTAGATTAGATAAATGTTACACAAAAATTACAAGGATTCCCATGTTCCCCAACACCCACACCTCCCATAACATCCCACAAAAACATATTTCATTAGTGTGGTACATCACCTGCAATGGATATACACATCTGGGGGCTTTGCCATTAAACATGGACCATAGTTCACATTGTAGATGACACTCTCTCCCACACAGTTTCGCATGTTGTATGCTGATGTAAAATGGTCTATATCTGTCATTGTAATGTCACTCAGGGTAATTCCCAAGTCCCTAAAAAGCCCCTGTATTACAACTGCTTTTCCCTTCCCTGCCCCATAAGTGTCCAGTGGCCACTGGCTCCACCTCACTGTTGTAATTTCTTCTATTGCTTGAATCACAGTATGTCTACAACAGAATATCTGTGAGTTCACTCGAGTCCATAGATCTTCCACCAATTCTGAGGTGTTTGGGATGCTGATGTCCACTCCACCTCCAACTGAGAGGGAACTTATAACCATGGGTATGATGGATGGGATTACCCTGTCTGGAGGTGCAGACTCTCTTCATTTACTGGGGTGGCCATTGTTCATCATCATCCCCTCACTAGGCGACTTGGGTGAGTCCGTTGAGCTGTAGAGTAGGAGTTGAAGCTCCACAGAGATTCCAGGCACAGCTGGCAAATGGGCAGGCCAGAGGCTCCAGTATCTGGAAGTACCCATACACACTCCAGCATCACATATAGGTTTGAATAGAAGGCACTGATGGATCATGTGTGGGAAGGACTTATTTGAGTCCATCTCTGTCACTCTCAGGAGCACAGATTCCAAAATATAGCCCATACATAAGGCATCAATCTCTGAAGCTATCCCCCCTTATATAGGACCTGGGTGTCTCCAGCACCCTCAGGAGCCCCTCTGTGTGGGGTGATATCCACTTTGGTGTGCTATGAGACCCTACTGAGGTGTGCAAAAGCGTTCCTCTGTGATGACCTTCCAACTATCTTTGAAGTCTCTTAGCCACATGAATTCATTTGTCTTTACCTTTCCCCCCTTTTATTCAAGGACATTTTCCCAGTTGGCTTAGAGAGATGCCACATTTGAGCAACAAGGAGGCTCTCAGGTGGCAACCATTAGGCACCCGGTAACACTAGGGTAAGGTTCAATTACAAGACCGAAGACTGGTAAGGCTTGTCATCAATAACGCGAACCCATTAATGGACCTTCCTCCTTTGCCAGACACTGCCCCTGCACTCAGGGGACTGTTGTTGCTCCCTTGGAGAATGTGGCAGAACTCTCCAGGCTGGGAATTCAGTATTCCCTCATTTATTGAATGACTGTCCACCCACTGTAACCATGCCCCACCCTTTGACATTTGGACAATTTTATATATCTTTCATGTATATTCAGGTGAACTTCCTCCCATGAAACCCTCATCCAAGACACCCCCACCAATGATCCTTAGCAGCCCCCATTGTAACCCTTTGGTGATCTAAATATTCCTTGCAGATGAAGCCCATATAATAACCAAATACAGTTAATAGGAAAATGACTTAATAATGATAAGGTTAAATGCAAGAGATAAAATACATCGAAACTCAGAAAAAAAAACTAAAAATAAAATATAATTAAAGGATTGGGACTTTCAAAAAATGGGGAAAAATTTTTTTAATTATTTTTTTTTCTTTTATCATTGTATTTTCAGATGTCCAGACTATAATGAGGCACCTTCCCCTTCTCACTCCCCAGTGTCTTACAATTTTTCATTTAATTTTCAAAGACATTTTAGGTCACAGAAAAGTCACACACAGAATACTAGAGACTCTTCATATACCCAACCTCCTCCCACTTTCTTCACCCCATATTAAAAACTTTTTGTATGTGCGTGGTAGCATTGTTATAACTGTTATGCAAATAGTGAAACATAACTGCTAAACACTGTCAATGGTTTACAGTATAGTTTACAATTTAGACACACTGTTTAATAATTTTTGATGATGTTTGCCATGTCCTGTGTCCATTACTCTAAGGTAATGAAAAAATTTCCCCTGACCACCAAATACCCCATTTAATCTTTTCTGTTCCTTCCTCTCCATCCCCCTGGGGCACATGACACCCCCTTGTCTTGACTCTTTGGATGACAAGATTCATAGTTACATGCAAAAAGAGGTCTTGACACACTGATTATTCTCCCCTGTTAGGAACATCCCTTGCTCAAAAGAAACACCCACCTGTCTGTTTCTGGGTGAATCAGTCATCCTAAAGATGGGGTCCATCCCCTTCCCACTCACAGTGTGTGTCTCCACTCCCTGACACAACATATTATGACAGGATGAACACTCGCAAGCTCCCCAGAAGCTTACTCAGATGCACCCCTTCTTGAATGCCCCCCCAACCTACACCCTAACCCAGTGACACTACCTTGTCATATTGTCACAAGAGCATTCCCACTCCTTCACCTTGAACCTCCTACCCACAAATTCCATGTACACTTAATCCCTCTCCCAGCTCTCCAGCCAGTATCTTCGGTATTCTAACCTGCCCTTCCTAATCTACCGACCTGTCAAGCCTGCATCACCAAACCCAGTAATATCACTATACACCTGACCTATCCTTCAATATGCAACTATACTCTATCACTTTAACATAGATTATGTCCATATGGGTGATGACTCACAACCTTCTCTTCTCTTTCTCTCCCTTGTTAACCTATCTTTCAGACAATGGTTCTCAGAGTCTGCTCACTTTCCTCAATTCAAATCAGTGAGGTTATATATAGTTCATCCTTCAATGCCTTGCTTGCTTCACTCAACATAAGGTCTTCAAGATTCATTCATGTTATTCTGTGTGTTACCACATTATTCCTTCTTAAAGCTGAGTAATATTCCATTGTATGTATGTAACACATTTTATTTATCCATTCATCTGTTGTTGGGCACCAGGGCTGATTCCAACTTTTGGCAATTGTGAACAATGCTGCTATGAACATTGGTGTGCATATATCTGTTCATGTCTTTGCTTTCAATTCTTATGGTTATATACCCAGCAGTGGAACCGCTGGATCACAAGGAAGATCCACTGTTAGTTTTCTGAGGAACCGCCAAAGTGTCCTCCACAGTGACTGGACCATACCACAATCCCACCAGCAGTGGAGGAGGGTTCCTATTCCTCCACATCCTCTCCAACAGTTATACTCTGCTGGTTTTTTTTTTTTTTTAATAGCTGGCATTCTGTTGGGTAAAAGATGGTATCTCAATGTAGTTTTGATTTGCATTTCCCTAATAGCTAGCGATGTCAAAAATTTTTTCATGTGCTTTTTACCATTTGAATTTTTTCCTTGGAGAAGTGTGTTTTTGGTCACTTGCCCATTTTTAAATGGATTGTTTGTCTTTTTATTTTCGAGGTGTAGGATTTCTTTATATACACAGGATATTAGGCTCCTATCACATATATTGTTGCCAAATATATTCTCCCATTGGGTAGGCTGCCTTTTTATTTTCTTGATAGCATCCTTTGAGGTGCAGAAGTTTTTAATTTTGAGGAGATCCCATTTATCTAATTTTTTCTTTCGCTGCTCATGCTTTGGATGTGAAGTTCGAGAAAAACATTTCTTATTACAAGGTCATGTAGAAGCTTCCCTACATTATCTTCCAAGGTCTTTTTGATTTGGCTCTTATATTTAGATCTTTGATACATCTTGAGTTGATTTTTGTATAAGGCGTAAGATGGTATTCCTTTCTCATTCTTTTGGATATGGATATCCAGTTCTCCAAGCACCACTTGTTAAAGAAGCCATTGTCACCCAACTGAGTTGGTGTGGGGGCCTTGTCAAATATCAGATGACTGTATATACGAGGATATATATCAGAACTCTTAATTTGGTTCCATTGGTCTGTATGTTTATACTTGTGCCAATACCATGCAGTTTTGAGCACTGTAGCTTTGTAGTATGTTTTAAAGTAAGGTAGTGTGATACCTCCATCTTCATTTTTCTTTTTCAATATGTCTTTGGCAATTCAGGGCCACTTACATTTCCAAATATATTTTGTAGTTAGTTTTCCAGTTTCTTAAAAATACAGTGTTGATTTTTGGGGGGATTGAATTAAATCTGTAGATTACTTTGGCTAGGATAGACATCTTGATGATGTTCAGTCTACCTATCCATGAACAGGGTATATTCTTCCATTTATTTAAGTCTTCTTTGATTTCCTTTAACAGTGTTGTGTAGTTTTCTGTATATAAGCCCTTTGCAACTTTAGTTAAATTTATTCCTAGGTATTTGATTCTTTTAGTTACTGCTGTAAATGGTATTTTTTTTTTGTTGATTTCCTCCTCAGATTGCTCAGTATTGGTGTACAGAAATGCTACTGATTTTTTGAGCATTGATCTTTTAGCCTGCAATATTACTGAACTCCTTATAAGTTCTAGAAGCTTTGTTGTAGATTTCTCAGGGATTTCTATGTATAGGATCATGTCATCTGCAAATAATGAAATTTTTACTTCTTTCTTTTCAATTTCGATGACTTTTATTTCTTTTTCTTACCTCAGTGCTCGAGCAAGCATTTCTAAGAAAATGTTAAATAGGAGTGGTGATAGTGGGCATCCTTGTCTTGTTCCCAATCTCAGAGAGAAGGCTTTTAGGATTTCACCATTGAACATGATGTTAGCTTTTGGTTTTTCATATATACCCTTTATCATATTCAGAAAGTTTCATTCTATTCCTATTTTTGTAGTGTTTTTATCAGGAAAGAGTGCTGTATTTTGTCGAATGCTTTTTCTGCATATATAGAGATGATCATGTGATTTTTTTCTTTCAATCTGTTTATGTGGTATATTACATTAATTGATTTTCTTATATTGAAACATCCTTGCATACCCTGGACAAAACCCACTTGGTCATGGTGTATAATCATTTTGATTTGTTGTTGAATGTGATTAGGAAGTATTTTTTTGAGGATTTTAGCATCTGGGTTCATTAGAGAAATTGGTCTGTAATTTTCCTTTCTTGTAGTATCTTTGTTTGGTTTTGGTATTAGGGTAATATTGGCATCAAAGAATGAGTTAGGCAATATTCCTTCTAGTTCTATTTCTTGGAAGAGCTTAAGCAGGATTGATGTTAGCTCTTTCTGGAAAGTTTGGTAGAATTCATCTTGAAGCCATCTGGTCCTGGGCTCTTCTTAGATGGGACGTTTTTGATAACTGAGTCTATCTCTTTATTTGTAATTAGACTGTTGAATTAATCAATTTCTTCTTTCATCAATGTAGGCTGTTTGTGAGTTTCTAGAAACTTGTACATTTCCTCTAAATTATCATTCTTGTTGGCATGTAATTTTTCAAAATATCTTCTTATGATACTCTTTACTTCTCTTGGGTTAGTAGTGAGATTCCCTTGCTCAATCCTTATTTTGTGTATTTACACCGGTTCTCTCTTTTTCTTTGTTAGTCTTGCTAAGGGTTTGTCAATTTTATTGATCTTCTCGAAGAGCCAGCTTTTGGTTTTGTTTATTTTTTCTAGTGCTTTCTTATTCTCTATTTCATTTAGTTCCTCTCTAATATTTGTTATTTCCTTCTTTGCCCTTCCTTTAGGCTTATTTTGTTGTTGATTTTCCAATTCCTCCAAGTGTGCAGTTTAGTCTTCAATTTTAGCTCTGTCTTCTTTTTTAATACATGTATTTATGGCTATGAATTTCCCTCCCAGGACCGCTTTGGATGCATTCCACAGGTTTTGATATGTTGTGTTGTCGTTTTCATTAGTTTTAAGATAGTTACAGATTTTTTTTTTGAGATTTCTTCATTGACCCCCTCTTTATATAAGAGTGTGCTTTTAAACTTCCATATCTTTGTGCCTTATCTGTTTCTGTGGCCCTTAGTGACTCCCAATTTTAATCCATTGTTGTCAGAGAAATTTCTTTGTAAAATCTCAATCTTTCTGAATTCATTGAGAGTTGATCTGTAGCCTAACATGTGGTCTATCTTGGAGTATGATCCATGTGCACTCAAGAAGAATGTAAATTCTGCTGTATTTGGGTGTAATGTTCTGTATATGTCTATTAGTTCCAGGTCCTCTAATATATTGTTCAGAGTCTTTGTTTCTTTACTGATTCTCTGTCTAGATGTTCTGTCTAATGGTGATAATGGTGTATTAAATTCCCCCACTATAATTGTAGAGGCATTTATTTCTCCACTTAATTTTTCCATAGTTTGCCTCATGTATGTTGAGGCACCCCGATTAGGTTAATAAATGTTTATGATTGTTCTTTCTTCTTGAGAGATCACCCCTTTTACTAATATATAGTATCCATCTTTGTCTCTTGCAATAGTTTTCCTTTAAAGTCTATTTTGTCTGATATTAGGATCACTACTCCTGCCCTTTTTGGCTATTGTTTGCTTGTAAAATTGTTTTCCAGCCATTCATTTTCAGGCTCCCTGAATCCCTGAGTCGAAGGTTGGTTTCTTATAGACAGCATATAGATGGATCATATTTCCTTATCCATTCAGTCAATCTGTGTCTCTTGAGTGATGAATTTCATCCATTAACCTTCAGTGTTATTACTCACAATGAATTTCTTACTTAAGCATATTTTTTGGGGGGGGTTAATGTGTGTCATATGTTGTTTTTATTTCTCTTTTTGTCTTTTTAGTTGTTTTTAAACTCTCCTCCAAATCTGTATCCCTCTTTTTTCCTTTCAACTTGTGCAACTTCCTTTAATATTTCTTGAAGTACAGGTTTCTGTTGGCATACTCTCTTGATTTCTGTTTATCTGTGAGTATTTTGAATTCTCCATCGTTTTTGAATGCCAGTTTTGCTGGATATAGAATTCGTGGCTGGAAGTATTTTTTCTTTTAGTACTTTGACTATGTCATACCACTGTCTTCTTGCCTCCATGGTTTCAGATGAGAAATCATCACTTAATCTTATTGTGCTTCCCTTGTATGTGATAGTTTTCTTTTGTCTTGCTGCCTGGCATATTTTCTCTTTGTCTTACGCATTGGACATTTTGACTAGTATATGTCCTGGAGTTGGCCTGATGTAATTTATACTGGTTAGGGTGCACTATTCTTCCTGGACTTGTACATCAATCTCTCTATATAGGGTTGGGAAGTTTTCAGCCATTATTTCCTTCAACACCCCTTATTTTCCCTTTCCCTTCTCTTCTCCTTCTGGGATGCCTGTAATGCATATGTTTGTGCATTTTGTGTTGTCAGTTAAATCCCTGAGTCCCTGCTGAATTCTTTCTGTCTATTTGTTCTACTATCTGTTTGATTTCAAATGTATTATCTTCCACATCACTAATTCTTTCTTCTGCCTGTTCAAATCTGCTGTTATGTGAATCCAGCATCTTTTTAATTTCTTGCATTGTGCCATTGATCACCATCATATCCATTATGTTTTTATGTATGTTTACAATTTCTTCAGTATGTCTCCCAGTGTCTTCTTAATATTCTTAATCTCTTCCTTCACATCATTAAGTTGGTCCATGATGTTTGTTTGGAAAACTTTGATTAGTTGTTCAATGTTCTACATCTCTTCCTGGTTTTAGTTTGTTCATTGGACTGGTCCATGTCTTCCTGTTTCTCAGTGTGGTTTGTAATTTTTTATTCACCTCTGGTCATCATTTTATCTTGATGGGTTTATTCAGTTGATTAGCTTCTCTCTCTGTTCTAGAGTTTTATTTAGCTGGTGGTTCTGTGTGTGTGTTGTGTTTTCAGTTGACCCTTTTTCTTCTTATTTTATCTCCTTGATTCTTTCTATGTTCCCTTGAAGGCAAAAGATTACAGCCAGAGGAACTGAAAGATGTGAGAAAGGAAGAAGGGTAATAGTAATATTGAAAAAAGGTAGCAGAGGGGCCATATAAGACTTAGTAAAATGAATATTTAACTCATGTAGGCAGTGTAGAGTAATAGGGGAAAAAATGGAGTACCTAAAATGGACTGGGAAACCAAATAGAGGAAAATATATGTAACGATTTAGAAGGCTAGAATGATGAGGAGAGAGAGAAAGAGTAAAGAAAGGGGAGAGAAGAAAAAGTTAATAATAATAAAAAATGAAGAAAACATAATAGATATAATAGAAATTTACACCCTTGAAGTTGTGGGCTAATGAAAAAACGTGGTATGTAAGAACCACAACAGAAAGCAGAAGGCAGAAAGATGAAGGAAGTAAAAGAGATAATGTTGGGAGATAAAAATCAATATAGACAGAGAATGGGAAATCACTGAAAAAGAAGCACAGCAAAGAAGAGACAAGTTAGCAGCACCTAATTAAAAAAAACAATTTTAAAAAAAGAAAGAAAGGAAGAAAAATGATGGGGGGGGGACAGGAAAGAGGAAAGAAAAGCAAGAGACAACAGATAAAGAAAAACCAACCAACCACACAAGGAAGCAGTCAAACAAACCTAAAGAAGAACATTGTTCCTTCTTGGGTCCTTGTGGAACTTCTCAACCTGCTTGTATCCATCAATCAATTGCCCTGCAAGGTTCTAGCTGCAGGTTTTGAAGCAGATTTTAACTAGTAAAATAAATTAAAAGAGAAAATTTCTTTTTTTATTTTTTAAACCTCTCATCCCCATCCCTTTTGAGGCTTCTGGACTCACCAGGTTCAACAAAGAACATGTTGGGGATAAAATGTCTCAGTTCACCCTTGTGCTGTGTTAAGTGCTTCTGAGAAATCTCCTCAGCTTAGTAATATAAGCCCTCTCTGGAGAAGTAGAAGGGACTGGAGTTGGAGGAAGCTGATCCTGCCACTACATCATAT
>JAQZBX010022026.1:16680-31957 GCA_029593785.1 Cabassous unicinctus | reverse complement strand
GTGTCTGCTCATCTCCCCCTTGCTGTGAGGTCTTGCCACATCAGCCCACGGCGCCGTGCGAGCCGCCATGTCCTCACAAGGAGGCGCCGGGAAGCGAACCCGGGGCCTCTCATATGGTAAACGGGTGCGCTATCCATTGCACCACACCCGCTTCCTGCCGTGAGGTTGCTGCATCAGCCCACCGCACCGCTCAGGCCGGCGTGCCCTCACAAAGAGGCCTCGGGACGCGAACCCGGGCCTCCCATATGGTAAACGGGGGCTCTATCCACTGAGCCACACCCGCTTCCCGCACTCAGTGTCTTCTTAATGTCTTTTATTTCTTTAGCCATGTTGTCCTTCAACTCCATGATTTGATTTAGGTGATTTGTATGAACCTCATTGATTAGCTGTCTCAAGTTCTGTGTCTTGTTTGGAAATTTGATTTGTTCCTTTGCCTAGTCATATTTTCCTTTTTCTTTATATGGCTTGTAATTTTTTTGCTGATGTCTAGGCATCTGATTCTGATGCTGAGTTTACTCTGATGTTCAGTTTCTCTCTCTTGCCTAGGGATTTTACTGTTAAGTAGCTGTGTGCTACTACTCTTCTTGTTCTATTTAGGATTTCCCCTGTTTAACTGCTCAAAGTAGGGCTAAGAACCCAGTAATAGGGTGCAGGCCAGTTTCCAAGGGCCAGTAAAGGCACCTTCTTGCCTCTTATTTATTTTTTATTATTATTCCCTTTTCATGCACTTTACTGGTCTTGCCAGCAGATGGTGTTCTTTGTAGCCCTCTCCGCTCAGACCTCAGGTGCTAGGGGGGAATGCATTTAGTTTAACTCCTCAGGTGGGTGGGTGGTGGTGCAGAAGCAATGTCCTTGGGGCTGGTCAAGCCTCACAAACTTTCTCAGAAGCTGTTCTCCCAGCAACCAGCCCAGGGTAGTAGGGAGGGTGTTTGAGAAGGCAAATTACCTTTAGCTCCCTGGAGGCTCTCAGTGTAAACAATGTCACAACCCCATCCAGCCTGGAAGTGTGTGACTCCTCCAATGCAGCAGACCAAGTTCGCTGGTCAAAATCTGAATTTGCTGTAGGCTGTGTCCCTCCCTCTCTCCTTTCTTGAGGAAGAGAATCCCTGCAACCGCCTCAGTCCACAGCCACTGCAGTCTACAGCAGCTGCAGTCCACAGACTATTTGCCCCGTGTGTAGGGGGATGGGCACCCGCTGTTGCTTTTGCAGCTGTAAGCATGGGATTTTTCAGCCAGCTGCGACCCCTTTCCTTTGCCCCTCTCTCTTCTGGGTGGTGTCTCGTCTTCCCCTGATGTCCTGAGCCCCAGGGCAGCCCTCCATACTGTCTCTGCCTGTGCTCTAGGTATTTTTTTCTGAGAAAGAAGGGATCCCTCTTCCTCTCTAATCCTTCATCTTCCCAGAAGTCCTCAATTTAAAAAAAATCAATTATAGTCATTATTCTTTTTGATAACCAAATCATTTTAAATTTGATCTGTGAGAGCCTCTTCACGCTGGTTCCTATGTACTGTGGACACAACTCCATTAGTCTTTGAAGGCTTCCTTGCTTTCTGGCATGTCCCAGGTTCACCTTATTCCTTACTTCCCTATGCCTGGAATCAGTGATTTCACCAAGGAAATCTGGTTTTTTTTAGTGGGCAAATTGTATTAAGAAACAAATTACGGGTGTGGAGGTTTGACTCTGTATTCTCAAGACTCTTCTTCCTTTGTTTTCTCTTTTGTAAAATGGGGATGATAGTGCCAACGTTTTTACCATTATTATGAGGATGAAGAGACATAATGGAAATAAAACATATAGGGCAGTTGCTTGGCATAAAGTCAGGGCTTGAAAATGTTAGCTCTCATTGTGCCTTTTTTAATGGCTTTTTTCCCTGCTGAACTCTTATTTCATCTGGAACGCACTTTGGTATATAGTGTGCAGTGAGTATTTAATTGTCTAAGAAAAAATGGGGCTCACTGACACCTTCAAGCTCCCTCCTCCTCTGAGCTTCTCCCACTCCCAGCATCTTTGTCTTTCCAGGTGAAGACCAGTGTGAAAGGCTGAGTGCATTTTCCCCAATCTGAGATGGAATTTCCTTCTCTTTGGAAAAAAATAACAAATTAATAGCTTGAGATTTGTTTTCCTTAGCTTAAAATTTAGACAAAAGTATATTAGCTAAAAATATCATTGAAATGCTCAAAGTAAAAATATGATAAAAGGAAAATAATTTTCAAAAAGAACTGAATCAATATTATCATGTATAAAATGTAAATGTTAAGACATCTAGTTTCAACTCTAACTTGTAAAGTTTGGAAGTCATCATGCTCATCCTCAAAATAAGAAAAAAACAGAACAAACTGAAAATCAATGACTTTTCTTAGAACCATCAGGGAATTGAGATTACAGGGCAAACTGCCACCCAAAATCAGGAGACTCTGGAAAATACATAGAATCACAACTGAGATCATTTACCTAAAGCAGAAGCCCCTGGAGTCAGCACTGGTAGGAATATTTAAATAGAAATTTTGACAAATTGCTGGAGGCTGAGCATTGACTCATTTGAGTTAAAACTCCTGGGAGCCCAGTCTTAGGGGGATATCACACTTTTCATGTTTTTTTACATTCAGGATCCCTACCAAGTTTTCACAGTGAAAATCAGAGAAAAATCCCCTGTGTTTCAGGCATCAATAAATATGTACTTATGTATCCGCTTTCTTTTGCTTACCATTATGTTTGTGAAATGCATCCATGATGTCGCATGAAGCTACAATTCATTCATGTTCGTTGCTGTAATGTTTTAAGTCAAGTTTCTCAATGTTTTAGCTATTCTCAGTCCTTTTCATTTCCATATCACTGAATTATTTCATTTATGTAAAGAACAAAAAAGGCAAAATATAGAGTTTTCTATATTTTTTTCTATATATTTTTCTTGTTAGGCTCCCAAATTGCATGAAAAGCTAATGATCTGATTTTTCATCATTCAAATTTTGCTTATTGTTAAATGAAAAAGCAAGATACAGAACAATATATATAGTATGATCCCATTAAAACAAAAACATACCTATGTACCTATGTGTCCATACACATGTTAAATTTATCCTTGCAAATCATCCTAGAAGGACCAGACTATTACCAGTTTGTGGGAATGGGACAGGAAGGTGGGAAGGTTTATGTGTGTGTGTGTATGGGAGGAGATATGTGGGCAGATACTTTCACATTTTACTCCTTTGTTTATATATGTATTTTTAATTTTTTACAATAAACAATCTTTTTTTTTTAAAACAACATCAGCAAAAGTCATATTATTCAGAAGAAGAAGAAAGGGATGAGGATTTGCTTTTGGGTACAGCATGCTCTCGACAGACACTCCTCTTCTGGGCCAGCTGGCTCTGGAGCACAGCAGAACAAACCCAAGGCAGGAAGGGTCCTCTCCTCTATGTTACAGGCACTTTAATGACTGGTCTCCAGCTCATGGAGACGTGGCTTTAAATGGCAGCCTCCAAATTCAGGAGAACACATCCATGGAAAGCAATGTCAGGCTGCTGGCCCCTTGAGGCACAGAAGAGAGTGTAACTCTAGGGCAAAAGGACAAGGCAGTCGCTATCCCGTCCACCCCAGAAACCAGTCAGACCTTCCTTGCCTCCTCAAGACAGGGAGAGAGGCAGGGGAAAGGAGATTTGTAATTCATGTACAAAGAGACCTCTGCAGTGATCAGAGGCCTTCTTTCAGGTTCCAGTTTTACTGGCCCCCAATGATAGCAGCCTGCTTCTCAAGCTGCAAATATTGCAAGAACATCTTTTCCAGTCCAGAGTAGTAGTTGCATAAGACCTAACATTGATCAAGTCCTTATGTACATGTCCTGCACTGTGCTCACAATAAACCTATAGAGGAGCTTCTATTCTTGTCTTCCTCTTACAGATGGAGAAGCAGAGGCCCATATGTGAAATGACTTGCCCACGTTCACACGGCTAGCAATGGAAGAGTCAGAACCCATCCCATCCAGTCTGACTCCCAAGTCTGCATTCTTAACCCCTAAACTCTAAGGTAGGGGCCAATGTTTCGGTGATTCCAGATTAAGCAGGCATTGGTTTGGCCACCCAGTGCAGTGAAGAGTCACCCATTGGAATCAGATTCCCATTTTGGCTGTCTCTGACAAGTCACTTCCCCCTTTGAACCTCTGTCTCCACGGTTGTAGAATGGGGATACTAGAATTAGAATCTACTACCAGCCAAAGCACTGAGGCATTCAATAAAAGGCAGCCACCACCACCACCACCATCATCGTCATCATCACATCTGACCTGAGAGGCACTCATTTCTCTCCTTTCCCTGATGAGCCAGAGTGGAGTCCTGAACTACTTGAGGGGACTAGGACAAAATCTACCCTGGGACCTGCTCAGAATGGCAGGTGGGAGGTAGCCCCTTCTTACCAGTCTCATGGTCACCTACCTAGTCCATTCCTTGCAACCTTCCTGGCTTCTCTGTTCCCCACACAGCAACCTCACCCTCCAGCTTGAAAACCAATCCCAATTCCTTAATAAAGCCCACCCTACTCTGGCCCTCGCCGACTCTCTAACATTGCCTTCTCCCTTCTCCAGTACACCTTGCACCTGGGCATGATTCCTCATCTTTGCACATGCTGGTCCACTGGCTAGGAATACCCTCCCTGTCACTCCCTCTTCCCCTGAGGGTCTTGCACCCCTCCTCCAAGGCACCACTCTAATCCTCTGGGAACCTTCCTTGAACCCCACAACCCACCCCGGCTTAGCCTCCTTCTCTGCCTTGCTTTGTTCCTCAGTTGTAAATTAGCATGCTGTAGGGAAGTTTAGGGTGATATACTGCTTTACAAATCCTTCTTCCCTCCTACCTTTCCCTCCTCTAGGGCAGGGCCTGGGCTCATTCAGCACATACTCCCAGGAGCCAGCACAGTGTCTAGCACACAGCGAGTACTCAGTAAACATTTACAGCATGAATGGATGGATGGCGATTGACTGCATCTCAGTAAAAGAAGACACTTTCTAATTATCAAAGTTATGCCAAGGTGGACAGGCTGCCAGTGAGCTCCGTTATTGGAGAAGAAGAAGCTGGAGTACTGGGGTGGGCAGGAGAGAAGGCATGGGGTGGATTCCATCAGTGGTTTGGATTCCTAAAGGCACAAACAATGGACAAGTTACCCTGGAATCACCTGGGAGTATTGGTTACTAATATAGACTCTCCAACCTGGGAGATTCTGATGCTGCAGGTCTAGGGCAGGCCAGAAATCCGTGTTTGAAACAACATCCCCAGGTGATTCTGAAGCACAGACACTGCTGGGGACTACTGAACTTCATGACTTTTGAGGCAATTTGCAATGAGGCTTTGTGTGTGAAGGCCCTTTGTAAACCATGAAGTCCTGTCCACAAGTCTTGGCTCCAGGTGCTCCCTGAATCTCAAGATTGGGGAATTGACGTTTCAGGCTGGGGCTACAAATCCTCAGACTCTGGGAGGTTTTGGACCCACCCCTGGGCCACTCTGTTGAAGTTGGGTCTGCGGCGGAGGAGTTCCAAGCCACTGGGGGGGTCCGGGACGAAGGGGGTGTTCACTCTGGGGATGGCCTCCCCAAAGAGGGGACCTCCAAAGGGTACTGGGGTCCTGGGGAAAGAAGAGCAGAAGAAGAGGTGAGCTGTGTGGGGAGGGGATGGCAGAACACTGACAAGTGGGTCACCATATGTGGCTCCTTCCCTGCCACTCTGTCTGTTTCCCCTTCTACACAGCAAGGTTTTGTACTACCTTCGACAGGTTTCTCCAGCTCTGCCAATTCCCAAGAATGGCCCTAATGGGCATGGCTTGTTGCTTAGGAATAGGACTGAAATTTTCAGTTACAACTGGATTGTCCTAGGCAGAACTCTAGACCCCCTAAAGAAGCCCCAGAAAGGAGTAGAGTAGGAAGGTAGAGTTTCGCCTTCTACTTGTCATGGAGAGAGAAGGGAGGATTAGAAAAAGCATTGAGAATCAAGGAAATACAAGTTACAACAGAGACATGCCACTTCTCACCCATTAGACTGGTAAATGAAAGAATTTGATAATGGAGCAAAGTTGGTGCGGTGGTGGGGGCAAAGTTTCACTCACCTATTGTGTATCTGAGACTACATCGGGCTGAATAGTGTCCTCCAAAATTCATGTCCACTGAAGTCTCAGAATGTGACCCAATTTGGAAATAGGGTCTTTGCAAATGTAATTAGTTAAGATGAGGTCATCCTGATTACTGTGGACCCTAAATCCCAAAGCTGATGTCCTCATAGGAAGAGACACCGAGACACTCAGGGTCAAGAAGGTCATATGACCCCAGAGGCGGAGAGTTAAGCTGCCACAAACCAAGGAGTGAGGAAGAGGCAAGGAAGGATTCTTCCCCCAAGCCCTTGGAGTGAGCCTGGCCCTGCTGGACCTTGATTTTGGACTTCTAAGCTCCAGGACCACGAGAGAACAAAATTCTGTTGTTTTAAGTCACGTTGTTTGTGGTAATTTGTTCTACCAGCCCTAGAAAACCACTAGAGAGTAAACTGGTGCTGCTTAGAGGACAATTTGGCAAGGTTTTGTTTTGTTTTGTTTTGGGCAGTTTCTTTAAAAACATTTTTTAAAAATTATAGAAGCTGTAAGTTTACAGAAAAAACATGCAGAGTTTCCATATACCACTATTATAACCACCTTGCATTAGCATGGCACATTTGTTACTATGCATGAAAGAACATTTTAATAATTGTACTGTTATCTATAGTCCAGCATTTACAATAGGGCTCACTGTATTGTACAGTCCTTATTCTAAAAAAAAATTTATTCTAGTAACATAGGTACAACCTAATATTTCCCCTTTTAACTACATTCACATATATAATTCAGTGTTGTTAATTATGTTCACGTGTTTAGCTATCATCAGTTTTGACAGGAATTTTTAGCCTGAAAATGTGGAAACCCTCTGATCCAGCAAAGCAACTCCACCTCTAGGCATATAGCTCAGGGAAACATGTGCACATACAGAGAAGGAGGCAGGTGTGAGCACGGCACTAGCAAAGAACTAGAAACAACCCGTAAGTCCCTCGGCAGAGGAATGGGCAAGACAAATGTAGTATGTTCACATGACAGAATACTGTATGGCAGTTTAAAAGGAATGAACTAGATCTATATGTGTCAAATAGGGTAGATTTCAAAACCATAATGTTGAGTTAAAAAAAGCTAGTTAACAGAATGAAATGCAAAATACTGAAACACACACATACACACAAAACAATGCCACATCCCCTTTAGGTGTATAGCTGCCCCTTCCAAAAGTTCTGAAAACATGCATAGCCACTGACAACAGTGTTACCTCTGGGGAGGGAAATGGGATTGGCGAATGATGGACAAAGGTGTCCAACTTTTTTTCCTGTAATTGCCAGATCTTTTTAAAAAGAGAATATACTTACGCAATTTAAAAATGATTTTTAGATTTTAATAAAAATAAAAAGCATTGTTATCCCCACAGCCTGGGGACAGTGGGAAGAGGGGAGTGCTTGTTCCTGGGACAGAAAGACAAACCTTGGGCCAGAGCCTGGGTTCCAGCCAGGAAAGCATCCTGCCCGGACCACCCCGGCTTTGGCAGCAACAGCCAGGCCCCACAGGAACAGGCTGGGCAGTTTGCAAGCCAAGCAGGCCTCACATTTGGCCCTTGACTGGGAGCCCAGAGCCCTGGATTCTGAGCCCATCTAGGCCACCAGTACTGCTGTTCTTCCTCTCTATGCCTCAGTTGCCCCCAAAGGGGTCTGTGCTAGGGTTCCCTAAAACCCTCCTTCTGCTGGTGGCAATGTGCCTCAGCCTGTCATACGTGAGGTGTGAGCTGGATGGGAGCTGGGGCCTGAGCTGGCCAGTCTGGAAGCTGATTGCCAGGACAGAACATTTGCTGTGGGTTTCAAATTGCTGGGCAGATGGGGTCTGAGGGCCCCAGGAGAGAGAGGGCAGTCCTGCCTGGCCAGGACCTCCCAAATGTCTGCCATGGCTCGAGGCTTGCACGTTGACTGCTGGGCCCAATTCTTCCCATCTGGGCCTCCCTGGTGGTTTGGCCATGTCTCTCCTGAGCCGTTTCTTCTCAAGGCTGACCAGTCCAGTTCTTCAGCCCTTCTACTAGCACCTGGTCTCCAGGCCTAGCCATCTGTCTGTCTGTCTGACAGACATAGTCTCTATGTGTGGTCTGAGCAGGTGCCAGAGAGCTAGACTCTGGCCTCCTCTCTTGGGACCCTCCTCCTCACTGAATGCAGTCCAAGCCAGAGGAACATTTTTAGAAACAGCAGCAGCATGAGGAAGTGAGATGCGGTTGAAATGTGTCCCCCACCCCTTTTCTCGAGTGCCAAGCCCCTCTCTTGATTCCTGTGGTTTGTCTTCAGACTACCAGGGTAGAATGTTAAATTTATCCTTTCAAATTCTCCCCTATTAGCTTTTCCCACCATGATTTCAGTCTGTGAAAAGTTAATAATAATAATAGCTACCATTTATTGGGAGCTTACTACTTGCCGGAAACGGTGGCATCTCCTGTCACCCTCGCAACAATCCTATGAAGTGGGTGCTATACTAGCTCCATTTCACAGGTGGGGAAATGGAGGCTTAGGGGTTGTCACTTGCCCAAAGTCACACAGCCAGGCATGGAGTCTGCATTTGAGCCTATGTTAAGGACCAACACTCTACACTCCTCTGTGGCTCTCAGCTCTGGCATCCAGAGCTTCACTGCCACTCCCCACTCTGGAGCAGCCCCAAAGCCGCCTCCCAGCCTCTTCCAGGCCATTGATAAAAGTGAGGAAAAGCCTGCGCTGGCCTCGGACTGCTGAGATATGGGGACCCCACCCAAGAAAGGACAGGAACCTGATGTCCATTAAAGAGGTGCATGTGGCAGTGAGCCCAAGAAACTGGGCTCCGAAGGCACACAGACCTAGACTTGAATCCTAGCCCTGCTGCTTCTTCCTTACTTTGTGACTTTGGACAAGTTGTTTGATATTCCTGAGCCTCAATCTCTTCATCTGCAAAACAGGAAAAATTGTAGTACTTCTTACACCCTGGATCCCTGCGGCAAGGATCCATAATATGTGGCACATCCATGCATTCATTCCGCATACATCTATTGAGCACCTACAGTGTGCTGAGGCACTGTTCTAGCAAGAGGTCAATAAATGTATATAACCTGTTCAGGATTGAGCCTGGCATGTGGAAAGTGCTCGGTGGATGCAGGCTACTGCTGTGGTTCTTATTGGCTCGCTGCGCACCCTCCCGCTCTCTTCCCCACCTGCCCGGTCCCGCCTTACTTGTTGAAATTGCGATACTCAGCGAGGCTGGGGGTGTGACTTCTGCGGTCGCTGTGGTAGTCCCGGTAGCTGACGAACTCCTGCCACGGGCAGCAGTAGCCCTTGGGGATAGCTGTGTGGTTGAACTTTTCCGGCGGGACGCTCTTCAGGGGCTCTGCGTAGCCTGGAGGTGGAGCAGGACGCATTGGAGGCTGGCGGGAGGGGGCGCGTCCGCTCCTTTCTCCCTCAGCCCCCATTCCCATCCCCACCTAGGAAAGAGGTGAGTGGGCAGATGTGACGCCAAAGTTGGCCGGCAAAGGGCACCCCTCCTCATTCCAGAAAACTGGAGGACGACTGGAGGAGAGGAACTGGGAGTTCCGAGCGCGGTTTCTAGTCTTGGCTCAATTCTGACGCGCTGTGTGACCTTGGTGGCGCGACTGTGCCTCTCTGGGCTTCAGTGTTCCGTGTAGGTGTTGGGGAGGCAGGATGGACTAGACGCTCTCTGAGATTTCTTCCTGCCCAGCGCTCGAGGACGCCTAAGCTCCCCGCCTGCAGGTCTGACCCCGGCACCCGGGAGGCCACTCACCCGGTGCCAAGGCGCTAGGGCTGCGGGCGCGCTCTTTCCGGGCGGCTGCGCGGCGGGTGTCCTCCGGGCCCCCTGGCGGGCCTGGGAAGACTTGGATTTCCGAGCGGTAGTTCTCTTGTGCCTCGGGGCCGTTGACAACCTGGGCACAGGGGTGGGCGCTTAGAGGCGGCAGACGGCCCCATTCGAGCGGCCCCGGCCCTTTCCCCAAGCTCCTCCTCCCGTGGGCCTCCCTCCACGCTTACCGTCCTCTGCTCCTCTGTTCCAGTCACCTTCCCCTTGACGCTTCCGACCACGGTCTGGGATAGGAGGAGGGAAGTAAACCATAGGACAGCTCAGCGGGACAAGGGGTCAGGGTACCTTCCCCCTCCAGCCGTCCCCGCCAAAATAAATAAATAAATAAAAAGGCATAATCTTTTGGGGAGGATGAGTGAATAGCGTAGAGCACTAAACCCAGTACCTGGGACAGAAAAATACTCCATAGACGTTAGTTGTTACTGTAATATTGACCTTGGGCAAGATAGTTAACCTCCCTGAGCCTCAGTTTCCTTCTCTATAAAATGGGGATGATGATATCTAACCCACAGGGCTTTAAAAGCATTTATGGGATAATACATGTAAAGCACTTAGCTATAGCTATGTTCAGCACAGAAAAAGGTAGATGTTTTGCCTTCTTTATTTATTCTGCCTCATCACCTCCTCTCAGCTGCTTCCTGTTTAGCTCAGAAATGGAGCAGAGGAGGTGGATGGAACGCTCCCGACTTCATGAAGACCTCAGACTGCCGGCTGCCTTCCTTTCTCTACCACCAGACTGTTCCATGGCCTTTTCCTTCTTTCAGTGGGAAGAAGAGAAAAAGACATTCTGTGTTCTCCATCTTAGCTCAAGTCTAACCTAAATACTGCTCGCTGCAAATTCAGCCCAGAGGATATGAATATTCTTTAGCACTTTTTGTGTGAGCCAGAGCCCCTTCACCCAACAGTTCATCCCACCCAGTCCACTTTAAGTTTTTTGTATTTGGGCAAAGCTGCCCAGAGAGAGAAAACTTCTGGTATCACACAGCAAGGCAGAGGCTTAGTCTGATGACACTGTCACAACCTTCCCCAGTGGAGACTGAGGGACATGCCAGGGCTAGGAGTACTCAGCCTGGCTCGATGGGTGACTTTAGGCTAACCACTGGCACTCTCAGCCTCAGTTTCCCCTTGAGCACAATGGGGGCCCACTCACCGCATGCTGGCTGGCTGCAAACTCAAAGGTGAACCTCTGCACGCGGCGCTGCCTCTTCTGGAAGAGGAGGGAGCCTCGGTTGTTGTGCAGTGACAGCTCCTCCATCATCAAGTCCTGGGGCACACTCAGCTTCTTGCCCAGGTCCAGGGGAGGGACTGCCGGGAGAGGCCAGAGCAAGCTCTTAGAAGTCAACCCCGGAGAAGGCACCACCTCACAGTATCGTGCATTGTGTATGAGAATGCCTGTTTCTCTCCACACTTGCCAACACTGGATGTTGTCATTCTTTGGAAACTTTGCTTACCTGATGGGCAGAATTGACACCTCAGAGTTTACTTGCACATTTTTGATGCTCAGTAAGGTTGAGCACTGGCCAGAAGTTCAGTGGCCATTTGCATTTAGTCCATGAATTTCCTATGCATTTGTTTGCCTATAGTGGTGGAGGCAGTGAGCAATGCTCAGCTTCTAGCTGTCTTTTAAAGGTAAGCCATGGGTATGGGAGGTAGGAGAGAGAGAGGAGTTGAGGATGACTGCAAGGTTTCTTGCCTGAGCCCCTGGAAAGATGGAGCGGTCACTTGCTGAGATGGGAAAGGCTTGGGGAGGAGATTTAGGGAAAGATCAGGAGTCTGCTTTTAGATATGTGTTCTTTTAATTTTAAAATAGCATTTTTATTATAAAAAACAGCATAGTTGTGCATTGTAGATAGTTAGAAAATACAGATAATGAAAAAAGGAAAATAAAAATACCCAGAGAATACTGCCATTCACACCTTAGTGTATATCTTTTCATATCTTTTCCAAGAGCTATATATATTCATATATGAGTTTGCTTTTTGAGGTGAAATTCACATAACATACAATTAACCATTTTAAATTGCACAATTCATTGACATTTAGTACATTTACAATGTTGTGCAACAACATTGTTTCAAAACTTTTTCATCACCACAGAAGAATCATGAGTGTTTAACCAAAATGAAACCATAGCATACAAGCTTTGTAACTTGTTTTTATATCAACTAATGATCTCTGTCTTTACAAGTAAACAAATTTTGTTTGAACTAATACCTAGTCCATATTCAAATTCCTCTAATTGTCTCCAAAATTGGGCATATTAAGTTTGAGGAGACTTGTTTACCTACGAGTGGAGATGCTGAGGAGGGAGTTGGATATGAGCCTGGTATTCATGGGGGAAAACTGATATGGAGATAAAAATTGGGGCATCGTGGGTCCATAAATAGTATTTTAATCTGGGAACCTGGATGAGATCACCAAGTAAGTGAGAAGACATATAGAAGAGGTCCAAACACTGAGCCCTCCAACATTTAGACTGAGCAGATGAGGAAGGAGCCAGCCTAGGAGTCTGGGCAGAAGGAAATCAGAGGAGGGTAAAGTCCTGGAAACCAGATGAAAGCATTTCAGGGAAGATGGTGTGAGTCAAATGTCGCTTATCTGTCAAGTAACATGATGGCTGAAAACTGAATATTATATTTAGTAACATGAGGCCATTGGCAATATTCACAAGAACAGTGTCTGTGGAGTATTTGGGTGTGAAAGTGTGATTAGAGTGGGTTCGAAAGAAAATGGACAGAGGAACAAGTTTCACCACACCACATGCAAGCAATGAGCCAAATCCAGAACGTGGGGCATTCTATAGGACAACTGGCCTGGTTTCTTCAAACATTAATGATGTGGAAAGGGAGATGAGGAACTATTTAAGATTAAAGGACACTTAACAACTAAATAAAAACAATGGTCCTTGTCTGGATCCTGATGAAAACAAAGCAACTGTAAAAAGACACTGTATAGAAATTGGAGAAAGTTGAATATGGGACTATTTGATAGTACTAAATAGTTATTGATAATTTTGTTTGGTGTGCTAATATCCATATGGTCATGTAAGGAAATGTCCTTTTCTTGATGCATTCTGAACTATTTGGGGGATGAAATGACATGTTCTTTGGGATTTGCTTGGAAATGATCCAGGAATAAAAGGGGGCCATGGGCCATGTTCTCTCTACTTTGGTGTTTCTTGGAACTTGTAGTAATAAAATGTTAAAAGGAGAGAAAAAGAGGATGGAAATGAAGTATAGACAACTCCTTGGAGGAGTTGGCTTCTAAAGAACCACAGCTGGAGGCAGCTGTGCAATCAAGAGGATTTTGTTTTGTTTTGTTTTGTTTTAAGAGGAAAAAATAACAGCATAATATGTAAGCAGATGGGAAAAATTAACAAAGCAGTAGAGAGAGGTGAGAATTGCTCAATTCCACCTGACCGGTGGGGTGGGGGGTGGGGTGGGGGGAGCATCCAGTGCACAGCTAAGAGTTGGCTTCAGACAGGTGCCAACCTGTCTGAACTCCTGATGAGTTCACCCAACATATCAGGAGGAAAACAGAAAACTGCAAACAGCAAGCAAGTGAACAGATATGGCAGAGAGGTGTGTACAGAAGTGCTCTTTTGGTTACTTCATTTTTCTCAATGAAATAAGAAACAAGGTCATTAGCTGAGAATGAAGATGGGCGAGGAGGGGTGAGGTATTGGAAGTTGGAGGGGAGATGAGAAGGGTTGACAAAGTCATCTAGGAGAGTAGTATGTGAAAGTGAATGGACAAGGGAAATGGATGTGGTTACCAGGCACATATGAGGGCCCATCAAGGGCTCTGACTCATTCCGTACAATGGAATACTAAGCAGCCTTGAAAAAAAAAAAGGAGGTTGAATTGTTTTTATTCTTTCAACAAATATTCTAGAGCATAGGGCACCTTCTATATGCTAGGACCAGCAAGAAATCCACTGTTGGTAAAGTGGAAAAAAAAAAAAAAAAGCAAATTTCAGAAAAATATGTACCCTAAGATCCCATTTATATATTTAAAAAATAAATACGCTTGTGTGTGCATTAAAAAAATCTTCAGGTCCTTGGAACATAGCACACAGAAAATGATTGGAATGATTTTTTTCTCAGTGTTCCCAAGGTTGGTACTTAACTAGCACCAGTCTAGATACAAAAGAGAGAAGTTAATTCCTTGGGAGATTGGGACTTTTTAAACTTATTTACCTAGATGCATGGGAGAGAAGTTAATTTGTCACATACAATGGACACCTTGGAGCATTAGGACTTAACTCTCTTGCAGAAATGGGTTGAAAAAGGCTCCAGGGAACTGTCCCTGTAAGTCACTATTGACTCCATGCTACCCGGGTTACCACTCGGCACTGCCCACCCCCACTCAATGCGGGCGCTCAGACAGGACAACGCTCTTGTCAGTGAACAAGTACTTCTTTTAAAATACAGTTTCCGTGCTGTAATAATGATTGAAGTGATGAACGCACAACTATGTGATTATAGCAAATACCATTGATTGTACACTTTGGATGAATTGTATGCTTTATTAATATGTATTAATAAAATTGATTTGTTTAAAAAAAATCTCCAGGAAGACACACTAAATATTAGCAGTGAGAGTCCTACTGAGTGGGTTCAAAAGAAAATGGACAGCTGCTCCGAGGTGACCCAGACCGAGGACAGTATTGTCTGGGAGGCGCTGCAGAGACCTCCGCCCAGGACGTCTCCCCCTCCCCGGCCTCGCCCCTCTTGCCCCTGAGTCCCCATGGCTTGTAGGCCTCTCAGATCTCATATCGTGGGCGAGGTGCGAGCAGGCTTGGGGAGGGCAATTACCGCTGAGGAGCCACTATCGCGATCAAGGTACAGCCCAAGCACCTTGACTGGGTTGGATTGACCTGCTTTTATTTGGCCATAAAAATCAACTGAAGCGGGGCAGATGTGGCTCAAATGGTTGGGCGTCCATCTACCATATGGAGGGACCTGGGTTTGATCCCCGGGACCTCCCGGTAAAATAAAAAAAAATATAGAAGGCACGCAGGCGAGCCCCCAGGCCCCGTGTGCGGGCATGCCAGGCTCTGCTGAGCCACGCAGGAAGATGATAACGTAACAGGAGAGAGACACAGGGGAGAGCCAAGACAAGACGTGTGGAAAAAAAACAGGAACGGAGGTGGCACAGGTGGCAGAATGCCTCTCTCCCACATCAGAGTTTCCCAGGATGGAATCCCGGTGAAGACAGGAGGAGAAGGATAAGAAGAGAGGGCAGGAAGCAGACATAGAGAATTGCCCAGTGAATGGACACAAAACAGCAAACGGGGGTGGGAGTGTGGGGGTGTGTGAAAATGGATAAAGTAAATAAATAAATCAATCTTAAAAAAAAAA
>JAQZBX010022026.1:0-16580 GCA_029593785.1 Cabassous unicinctus | reverse complement strand
AGAGGAAAGGAATAACCCACTGGCAACTGACTTGATCCGTATAAGCCAGTATAGGTTCACAGTTTCAGACTTGATTGGAATGAAAAAGATTGTGTTGGAAAAGGAAAAATAGACTTGAATTTGAAAGACTAGAAGCTCAACTTAAGGCATGCCACTGCAGGATCATATTTTCTAAAGCTAAGCCTTCTGTGTTGGCATTGTCTATCATTGCACTGGAGATCCAAGCACAGAAGTGTGTAGAATTAATAGAAGGAGTAGAATGTCTTCAGAAACATTCCAGGATAAATGGCAGAGATTTGATCTTCTGGCAGGAGCTTGTATCCAAGTGCTTAACTGAATATTCATCGAACAAGTGTTCCAAGCCAAATGTTCAGAAGTTGAAATGGATTGTTTCTGGGTGTACTGCACGGCAACTGAAGCATAGTTACTACAGAATCACTTGCCTTCCAACAAGTCCTGAAACGGTTCCTTAATTGGATTATTACAACAACAAAGTCTCTTCTTTGAAGCCTCTCTATAACCCTGAGCTATGGATTCATTAGTGTAGTAACGGATTTAAGCTCTGAAGTCTCAAAACATCACAACTAGGTTAACATTGATGTTCTCAGACTTGGGAGAACTGCCTGTTTAATATTATGCTATAGTAGAATTATTTTTCAATATGAATTCATCTGAGAAGCCTACAAATCAAAGCATGAAATAAATGGCAGGCCTAGGAAGGTAAACTGAATCTTCATTTCTACCATTGATCCAAATATCTATATTGGATCAATATATTTTATTTAGGTGGTACTGAAAATGGTAGCCTACTTAAATCATCTTAAGCGTGCTTTTTAAATTGTGAAGTTTACATTAAAACCAACATTTCACATGTGTACTTTTCAGGCATAACAGATTACTATTTTAGGCAGTAAATATGGTTTCATAATGCCAAGTGATAGGAAATCCAGAGATGTGGAGTTATTGCTACATGACAATTATGTTTAAATTTGAGGGCATTTTACATAAAGCAAAAAAAAAAAAAAACACCTGGCAAGCCTGGCAAATTCATTATTATTAATATTTTTTCTAGAACACAGGTGATGTTTATATCCATGATATAATTTTTTTATACAGAATCTACTGCCTCAATCTAGTCCCATCGAGAAAATTAATCTCTCTTGTAATAAATTAAATTAGCACTCCAAAAACTTGCCTTACCCCACCAAAGCAAATGCATGCTAGATTTAACACTCTAGAAGTTTTTACTGAGGACTGTTTTGATAAAATCGCCATTCCCTAATTGAGAATTTTGAGAGTATGCTTTCAGTTATACCTGTGCCAAAACAAAGCCTTAAGTAAGTAGGCACCTTTATGATCGGCAGTGTTTAGGATTTCCCATCTAAGTCAGGGCATGTACAGAGGTCTACAGAATTAAAGTCGTGTAAGTGGTCACTCAGTGCAAATGTGTTGACTGAGTCCTTCCAGAATAGCTGTAACCACTTCTGATTTACTTTTGACATCATGTTATGTGTAAACATACAATGAAAAGTAAACCAAAGAACCACAGTAATACCTAAAGTTATACCTAACTTTTGTAAACTATGTTTGTGGATAACTTTTCAATTTTCCCAAATGGGAAATACATTGAAAACATTGAATACAGTGTTAATTTTAAGTTGGCAGAGGTAACCTAACAACTACCATTATGTTTGGTACTAAAGGACATACCTTTCAATGAAATTACTGAAATGCAAAAAAAAAAGAAAGAAAGAAAAGAAAGAAAAGAAAATGGACAGAGGAACAAGTTTATACCGTGAGAAAGCAATGAGCAATTATGGAATGTAGAAAGGAAGACTGCAGATTGTTTGCACTGCTTTCTATTTCTTTAACAAGAAGCTGTATTGTATACTTTTATATATGAAAGACTATTTGTACCTAAATACAGAATAAAAGTCCCCTTGCATCATATTCTCAAATACTATCCAGAACTGAGCTTGATATTAAAAAAAAAAATCCATCAATAAAACCAATTCCATTTCTGAGCACTCATTTTTAGGGAAAAAGTTGAACAATCAAGCCCAAAGATATATGTACAAGGGTTTGCATTGCAGTGGGGGTTTAATTGTCAGAATGCGGGGCTCAGTCTTATAGTGGATGCTGCACAGATGCCCTTTCCCACAGGCTAACCGTTCACAACTGCTACCTTCTGCGGAGAATTGCTCAGCCGAATGGAAGCAGCTGCGTCCCCCTCGCCTCAGAGGGGATGAATTCTGTGATGCAATTCACAGAGCCCCCACGGGATCACACCAAACCTGGACTACAGCTGAGCCCACATCCTTGCTTAGCAATTTCCTCTGACTTTTTCTGCTTCCCTCACTTCCCTTCTCTTGAAAGGATTCTCTAAACAAGTCATATGCACAAGAATCCTCTGCTTCCACTCCAAAGGACCCCAACCTTAGGCAAACCTTCATAACCACCATTAGGGACTGGTTAAATATATTATGATATGTCCAAACAGTGGTATGCTGAGGGGAGGGAAGTGGTACTACAGATCAGATTTGGATGCCAAGAAGTCTGTGGTATGCTGCTAAGTAAAAAAACACAGCATATAGTATTTAGTCCCTGTGTTTTTGCATTTATATAAATATGTTTATATATGAACAGAAGAAGGATTTACACAAATATGTTAACAGTGGTTATCTCCAGATGGTTCCATTGTAAGAAACTTTCACTTTCAAAGTCATTCCTATCTGTCTAGTCTGAAAAATGGATGTATTATTTTTATAACTGTATAGCAAAGAAGTGGTCTGGGGACAGAGACACCTGAAGTCAAATCCCAGCTCTTCCACCTACCAAAACTGTGACCACCTAATTCCTCTGAGTCTCAGTTTTTTCATTTGCAAACATGGGGATGGATAATAATATTTAACTTACTTGTGAGTTGTCGTGAGACAATAACATAAGGCATAAACACTCAGCACAGTATCTGACATAGAGTAAGCATGCAATAATGATTTTATTATTTATACTTTACAATGGCTGTCTTTAGATGGTGAGAACATGTGATTTTTCTTCCTTTCTACTTTTCTTTAGTTTCAAAATTGTCTGTAACTAATACTCTAGCAATAATAGAAAACATATGCTTCAAGTCAGATAAGTGATGTATGTCAATATTTTGGGTTCTGTAATTCATTAATTATTTAGATAATAGACAAGAGACTGCAGAGCCTGTTTCTTCCAGCTAGAGCATGGATACCTCACAAAGTTTGTCTATTTCAGTGCACAAAATTATGGGAAACCAAAAAGAAATTTGACACCAACAAAAGAAGGCAAGAACAGAAAAAACAGATCAGAACGAGGACACATATAAAGCCCCATAAAGTGATTAAATACTTCTTAGAGCCCTGAAGGAGGCAAAGCGGCAGAAGTTCCTTAGACAGTGTCTATGCAAACTCCGTGCACTGCCCACCTGCCTTGGAATTGCTGAAGGTGGATCCCGGGAATCTGCATTTTTAATGATCACCACCAAGTCACTACGATTCACACTGATGTTTGAGAGCCCTGACTTAGTTGAATTAATTTTAAAAATACTTGAAATGCTCTGAAGTAGGTCAAATAAACAGACTCTGAAATTATACCGAGAGTCCTCAGGATGAGATCTTCCTCAAAGACACGCGTGAGTTTTAGATGATTTCTTCATTAGATGAGCAGGGTTTTAGGTAAAACGTTTTGAGTCGAATTGGGTAGCCCATTCTTGCCACCCTGCCCCGCTCGCCCCACCCTTTGTCCCTAGCCGTAGGCCTGGCCTGACCTGAGCCATCCTCCAGGCCTCGGCGAGACTCCAAATTAGCAAGGGCAAATGTGTGGGGAGCCTGTGGTCACAGTGAGGGCTTGGTCTGGGGCCAGAGCTCTCAGGGCTCAGTTTCAGGCTGAGGTGAGGACTCAGCTGGGGCCCAGGCCAGCGCCATTTTAGGGCCAGGGCTCAGCCTGGGACACCCAACCTCAGCTCCTAGGTTGGACATCAAGGCCCCTCCCAACGCCTCAGGAGGCTTCCCAGCCAAGGTGGCAGATTCCATTCCTCAGGCGCTTCCTCAGTGCTGGCCTGGAACTCACACTTGTTTGCCCAGGCCTGGGGCCAGCAGGGCTGAGTGGCCACAGTCGGGTCTGAGACGATGGCGTCTGAGGAAAGCATAGGGCTGGGCCCACCTTACCTGGTCCTGCAAGATCCCCCATGGCAGCCATCACTGGCCCCTTCTGCTCCTTGGGAATCATCCTGCAGAGGAAAGACTCCTGCGAATGAGCCAGGCTGCCTCCATCCCCCGTCATCCACCTACCCACTCGCCTCCAAGCCCTTGGTCCATCCAGCCCCAGCTCTGCACCACCCTGGTTCCATCCCGCAGTCTCAAGCAAGGCCTGTCTGAGCTGGAAGGGCCTTGGGGGTCTCTGTACAGAGGAGGAGACTGCGGCCCAGGGTGGGGTAGTGAGGTTCTCGAGGTGCCATGTTGCTAAGGAAGCTCCTTCTCTTTGGGGGGGTGGTCTCCAGGGTCTTTTCTTGGGCCTCATATCCTGATCAGAGGGATAGCAGAGGCAGGGACATCAGGAGTGGGGAGGTGGGGGCCTCTCAGGCACTAATTTGTCCGCTACTGACCCAGGAGAACTCTAATCAGAGGCTGACAGAGGGAAAGGGAATGGGGACTGGGCTGGAGCTCCACTGGGTCTGCGAGGCCCTTCTGTCCCCTGTCCATGGCCCCGAGGCTCACGGGAGCAGGTGGTCCACAAAGCTGAGCACACTGTCGCCCCCCCTTTCCTCTCCTCCCCATCCCTGGACCAAGCTGCGTGGTGCTCCTCTCCCTCATCCCTAGCTCCATTTGCATCTCGTGGCACTTTCCAGTAATCTTGGAGGAGATTTACATATAAAACGAGGTCCAGAGTCCCAGAGAACCCCTGCAGGTCCCAAATGCAGATTCCCTAACTTGCCACTAGGAGAAAGGGCAGAACCTGTGAGCTCCATGACTGAATGCTGGACCCTGGGCCCCGCCCCTTTGCCTCCAGGTTTCTCTATGCTCCTTCTTTTAGAAAAACAATCTGCCTGAATCGGTACCCTCACCCCCACCCCACCGCCCTGGGTCAGTGGGCACTGAGCTGGATGACCTGGAGTCTAATCACTGTCCCTGACTTGCTCTGCGACTATGAGCAAGTTGCTCTGCCACTCTGTGCCTCAGTTCCCCTTCTGGGCCTGGGCTAGATCATGCAGATACCTGGATGGGCTTCAGGGCAGACACACACCCCTAAAGGTGTGTGCAAACACGGGTGCATCTGCAGGCACCTGGGGTGAGGATCATGCAGTGACTGAACTGCCCTGACTGCGGCCATTTAGGATTCCACAGTACACTGATCTCATTTCTTGATAAATTCACAGACACTGAGCAAGGCCCCTCATTTTACAGTCAGGAAAGCTACTTTCCTTTACTTCCAAAGGATCTTGAAGTCCTGAGCAGAGCCATTTACCTACCCCCAACTTAACCTGAGGCACCCCCTCCCTACTTAACCTAGAGCAACTTAGAGCTTAGATTCTCTCTCCTCAGCCCAGGGTCCAGGCTTCCATGTCCCCACTCCCCACATCCTCTGCAGGAGTTGGCTTGTCTCCTCTCCCCTTTCCCCGCAGCTCCCCAAGCTCCCCTGGGATCCTGGTACCTGCAAGGATGGGACCACAGGGGTCAGGAGGGAATGCCAGACCCTTGAGGTCAACACTTCTGTCTGGAAGCTGAGAGTTGTCGGTGTTTGTGTCGGCGGTCAGTGGTCAGTGGTCAGTGAGTGGCGTGTGCCCTGCAGTCAGCTCTGGCCTCAGCTGACAAGGATCCTCCCAGCCCTGCCGTGGGTCACAGCCTTATTTCAGGCTGCAACAGGAGCCGGGGCCAGATGCTAAGAGCACTAGGCCCTAGGGAAGACAGGTGCCCCGGCAGCAGGCCCTTGCAGATAGAAAGGCTTGTGTGCATGTACACACACACACACAGATACACACACACACCAGTCACCCGGAAATGCAGTCAGTTGCCATTCACTTCAGTTTGTTAACTGTTGGATCCTTAATGCCTAGAGTGGTGCCTGGTAGGAATTCAATAAATATTTGTTGAGTAGATGGCTGGCTGGATGGATGGATAGATGAATTGTCCCCCAATATCTTTGCTTGACTTACTATTTCCTTCCTTTCTCCCTCCCTCCCTCTACCTTCTCACATTCTTAGGGCTTGTCTTTATAGACCAAAAATAAATAAGGCAGGCCTCTGTTCTCAAGGAGCTCAGCCAAGCCAGAGTCATACCAATAAACAAGTTTTGTGGTGCATAATGGGACATGCTCTGGGAAAGCCCAGGGGAGGGTGTCGCCAGCCCAGCCCGGGTCTTGGGGCAGACTTCCCAGAGGAGGAGACATTGAGTTGGACCTTGAAGGATGAGTGGGAACTCACTGGATAGAGAAGAGGCAAGGGCACTGCAGGCAAGGACAGAGGACACATCCAGTAGACCCTAGACTTGGAGCTGGGGTGGGTGTGGAGCAGTGGTGAGAGAGGAGGCCAGAGGGGAGGCCAGGGCCAGATCATGGCAGGCTTTTCAAATGGAAACGTTGCTTTAGAAAGGGCAAAGAGGAACTATTGAAGAGTTTAGGAGAGTGGGATGGCGTGGGCAGACCGGCACTTTCCAAAGATATATCTAGCTGCCATGTGGGAAATGGATTGGAGAGGGCAAGACTGGAGACAATGGGACTAGAGGGGAGGACTTCACCATAGCCAGGTGAGACATGACTGGCCAGGTGGCCAGACTAGGGCAATGGCAGAGGAGATGGAGAGGAGGAGAAGGATTGGAGGGGTATTTGGAGAATCACCAGGTGTTGGTGAGAGATTGGATGGGATGTAGGAGGTGAGGGAATGGAAGAGTCAATGACACCTTCCATTTTTTGGCTTGGGTGGCTAAGGGGGAAGAAGCAGTTTGGGAGACAGGATGGAGATGCTGAGTTCAATCTGGGATGACTTGATTTGAGGTGCCCGGGTCTGGGATGAGATGACCAGTAGGCAGTAGAATACTGTGCTCAGGAGTTCTGGCTAAAGACCAGGGCAGAGGCACACAACCCACAGCTCCTGGGGAAGGGTGGAATCAGCAAGGGTACCCTGGCCCTTGGTGGGGGCACCTGTATCTGTATCCGTGTGTGGGTACAGACTGCCCAAAGTGGATCTTTGACACCTTCTCAGGACCAAAGCCTGACTTCTGCTGTGGGCTTCCCCTCAGGTTCTTCCACCCAAGGATGTTCCCAGGGCAGGCCTGGTCTCACCTGGGAGTGGGACCCCAATTCCTCTTCTCTGGGCAAATGATGGCTCCATCAGGAGAGAAGGAATTCCGATTGTTGGGTTCTGGCCTCTCAAGGATTGCCTGAGCTCTCATGTCCTCCTGCTGACCTGGAGCCCTGCCCTGCCCTGCCCTGCAGAAGAAGCCCCAGAGCACAGGGCAGTAACAGTGTTACCCTGCAGTAACAGTGCCATGAGGCCAGGCCTGGGAAGTACCACCCCGGAAGCATCACCTAGGCCAACTTCCTCATTACACAGGTAAGGAAGCTGTGGCCTGGAGAATTAGGCTTACCCAGGGACAACTGGCTAGTTGATGACAGGATAAGGACTTAAACCCAGGGACTTCGTTTTGGTCCCATGTTTCTCCATTGTTCCCATCTCTCCTCATGGGCTGCTCTTTTCCAAGCTCCTATTTCGTGTCTCAAAAATATTCCCACCCACCCAGAGCCCCACAGACTATTCCATGGTTGGGGAAAAGGGAAGGGCTTCAGACACAGCTGAAAATGATGCGAGGTGGAAGGGTACAGGAAGCATTTATTGAGGGCCAGAGCTGAATTCTACAGGAGTCTAGAGGCAGGTCACAGGTAAGTCCTAGTGGGTAAGAGGAATGGATGGGGGAGAAGGCAGTGATGGAGAGAGAAAAGAGGCAGAACTGCAGCTTCCCCTGGCTGTCTCCTGCTGGCTCTTTGGGGGAAATGCAGGTAGAAGTGGCTCCTCTGTGCACCAGCCAGAAGCCAGACAGTCTCGTCTCTGGGAGAGCCTCTCAGCCCCAGCCTCCCATGCTATAAAGGACCCTGCAGCAGGTAGGGGCTATGATAAATGGAGTCACTCATCTGTGACCCAGCAGGAGCACCCTCTCCTCTTTCCATCCACAGGACCTGTGTCCCAAATCCTTAGGCCCTAGGAACCCTCTGGGATCATTCCTTTATTTCAAAGCACCCCCCTCCACCCTAAGAGCTCAGCTTTCCCCAGGCTCACTTGGGGATTCCAGGTCTACTATCAACCTAAGGGGCAGATAAGTCTACTCCTAATCCCAAATCACACACTGTCCCTAACCTTGAGCAACTTCCTGGCATCCTTTCCTCTACGTAACTTTGATCCTCAACTACTGTGGTTCCAGACCGATTCCCCTCCTCCCCATCCCCCTAGCCAGAGCATCCTGAAGACCTCTAGAGGGCACCACCAGCCAACTCTGGAACCTATGGAAATCAAAGCCACATTCTTCCCCATGCTCCTCCTGGAGACTGGAATTAGAGCCACCAATACTTAGAGGACTGTGGGCTCTAAGCTCGGCTAGGGCTTGTGGTTAGGCTCACCAGGGTCACTGGGCACCAGGCACTAGCCAGGCCAGCCAGAGTGCAATGAGAAAGAGATGGGGCAGGACACTACCATTCATTTGGGCATGATATGGACACTGGGCTAGGGCTTGAAAACTGAAGAATGGGACACTTCCTAGGGGGCCAGAAACACAGGCAGAACCTGGCCCAAAGCCCTCACTCACCCACCCAAGCTCATCTGCCCCTCAGCTCAAGCCCAGCCAGTCCTCCACCTCCTTCCCAGTACTATGGAATGCCTTTCATGGAAGAGCCCTCAGAGGTGTTCTGAGCCCATTCCTTCCCCTACTAGAATCCTGTCTATTGCATCCTGGTCAGGCCACAGCTTGCATACCTGCCATAACAAGGAACCCTTAGTCAACCTCTTTCCAAAGAGGCAACCCCAAACTCGAGGGCCATCAGGTAAAGCCACAGGGTAGCTCCTTGTCTCCTTTTCTCTCCAGCTCAGGTTTGAGCCCAGAATCTGCCATGAAAGGGCTCAGAAAGGAGAGATGGGTTGAAGGCACTTATAGGAGACCTAGAGGGCTGAGCCGTGGGCCTGGGGGGAAACCGTCATCTCACAGCTCTCTTCTCTGGCTGAAGATAAGATGCCCTGGACAGCCTGAGCTGGGGTAGAGGAGAAAGTAGCTTGAGCAGGGCCCGGGAGAATCTTCCCACCGCCTCTCTCCAGAGAGGCCAGGGAGGCACCTTGAGCTGGCCTGGGAGACCTATCTAAAGGTCACCATGGTAAAAATAGAGCTGTCTGGGAAGGGATGGAAAACAGCTGCTCCTGCCTGGGACTTGGTGCCAAGGAGCCAGACGATCAGGCCAGGGCCTGGACAGGGGACATGGCCTAGGCTTTTCTGAACACACCCCTCATTTACCAGACTCCAGAGAGCAAAGCCAGGGGAGCAGGGAGGAGGGGTCCGGAACCCAGGAACCCAGCAAATCTAGGGGTCCATATATGCCCTGCCCTGCCTTTCCAAGGCACTATTAGGTAGGTGTTGGTGTACATTGATGGGGATGGGGGGAGGATTTAAACGCTTGGAGAGTGCCTTGGCCAAAGTCCCATTAAACAGATGGGAAAGCTGAGGGTCAGAGAAAGGAAGGGTCTTGCCCAGGGTCACACAGTGACTCAATGCTAGTGCAAGGGCTATAACCCAAGCTTAGGTCCCTACTCCACCTTCAAGCCCAGAGCTTTCCTTTTCTGCTCCCCTTATCTCCGGAGCTATCCAGAGGCCAGAACTCTTGGGGATGTGGTGCTGGGGTCCCCCCCCCGCCCGGCGGCTCTTCCTGCGCGGCTCGCTCGGGGTAGGGGTAGGGGCAGCATTTAAGTGGTGCAAGAAGCCTCGGTGGGGAGGCTGCCACGCTTTAGCCTCAGGCTGCCGTTCCACCCGCGGGGACAGATGTTGTAGCCGAGGATGCCGGGCGACTTAGCCCCGGAGTCCTCGGAGTCGAGGGACACGTCGGAGTCCGTGGGCGAACGGCGGTAGGGGAAGGGTCTGGGCGGCGCGGGCAATGGGCTCCTAGGGCTGGTGCAGGGAGAGGGCCCGGAGGGCAGCGGGCTCCGCGCAATGGGGGCAAACGTGGACCCTGAAGCTGCTGCCGAGCCCGAGCGGGCGGGCTGCGGCGAGCGCATGCGCGGCGGCGGCGGCGGTGGCGCCCGTGGCGGGGGGAAGGGCCGCAGATTCTCCGCACTCGCCCGCCGCGGGGAGGCGCTCTTGCGCCGGGCCGCGTTAATGATGTTTCGAGCCAAGAGCGCTTGCAGCTGGCGGCTGGGGGCCCGCGCCTCAGGCTCTGGACGTAGCGGGGACACCGAGCGCTCGCTCCACGAGGGGGACATGGGCGGCGGCGGCGGCAGCGGCGGGGGGCTGCTCATGTTGCTCCTGCGGCCTGGCTCCCAAGGCCCCGGGCTCACCCAGCCGTCCAGGCTGCTGGGGGGCCGGGACGCGCCTGGCGTCCAGGGCGGGGAGGTGGGCAGGCTCTCCCGGCGGTCCTGGGGAGAGAGCAGAGGGGGTGGGGGCAGGCGTTAGTGCTGGGACCTTCTATACTCGAGTTTTGGAGGGAGTCGAGTCTGCTGTGTGCATTGTACAAAGCCGGGAAGCCACCAACCACCATCAGGTAGTGCCTGCAATAAAATGCAGTGCCCCAACTCTGAGCCCAGAGTGCTTTAAAAGACATCAGGCTGCCTGCTCCCTGTGCTAAGGTTGTTGTGAGGATTAAATGAGATTAACCCATGTAAAAGAACATGACATGTGTTAGAACATTGCCTGAAAGATGTTACTTACACAAAGAAGTACTCGAAGGAAACAGGAAATTAAGGGAGGTAATGACCCTAATTTAGGAAGTGGGGTGGTCAGGGACAGTGTGCACAGCTACAGGAGTTGGGGATAAGGCTTTCTAATATATTCCTTTTCATGTAAGTTTAGATTTTTGAACCACATGATGTATTACCTATTCAAAAATTAAAATTTTGAAAATGACTCATTAAGGTTGGACCTTGTAAAAGACCCTCTCGGCCCTAACCCCCTTGCCCTATTGCCATTGTCACCTCCTCATTTTCCCTTGATGCCCCAGCAGGGAGGAAGTTCCCGCTGACGGCTGAAAACACGGAAGGGAGTTGGGTCATTTCTCCCTAGACAGCATCCTCACTAGACCTCTGGCCAGCACAGGGTGAAACGTGTACTTCAGTGAGGTGGAGATGGCAACCATGCTTTGAGGTAATAAAGCACTGCTCTGCTGTGCACTGCATACCTGTTGAAGGACTTTCCAGTCTATAAGGTTCAATCTCATCCTTTACCTCTCATCAGATCCTCATAACAGACTGGTGGAGTAACTGTCATTTTACTAATGAGGAAAATGCAACTCAGAGGTGTAAATAACTCAGTGTGCTCTACCCCACCAGGAAATGTGTGTGTGTGTGTGTGTGTGTGTGTGTATGTGTGTGTCTGCTGCTCAAAGGCTATAAACCACAGCCAGTTTCAAACTGGTTTGAAAGTGGAGGGCTTGGGAATCCATGTCTAGCAAGCAGTTGCTAAACCATCCGACTGTTAACCCAATCAGGTTCCAGCAAAAACTGGTCCAACCCAAATTCACCAGCAGTCATCCATAAGAGTTTGGAGCTAGCCACTTCATTCTGTGTCTCCTACACAATCAAATCTAGAACCATCCACAAGATCCATCCTCCCATCCAATCAACAATCAGCCACAGCCAAGTCCGCCTCTCATCCAATCAGAATTTAACCCTTCCCCCCAATCAAAAGGAAAGAACACACATAAATGGAATGTGTTCTCCAAAACAGAATGCAGCAGTTGCTACATGAGCCCAGATTCAGAATTGGAGCCCTTTGGCCTATAAGTGACTATTGTGCAGCAGCTTGAACAGGAGGTTTTTCATGGGATGGTAGTGGTGGAGTGATCCTTAGAAACCCCCAGTCATGAGGTGGGAAAGTTAAGGCTCAGAGTAGGCCCCACCCCTTTCATGCCCAGGGTCAGTTGTGAGCCAGAGACATTGGGGACTCCCGAATGTGTGCGGGAGCGTGTTTGCATGCGTATGTGCGAGACATCTCAGGCATCTTACAGTGTGCTGGGCAGCAGGAGGCAGACCCCAGTGCTTGGGGAGAGTAGCTGGGAGTTTCCTGCCCCATGGCCTGGAGGAAAGGAGTGGAGGCTAGAGTCTCAGGGCCAAATACCAAATCAGGGTGAGCCCAGGCATGTGCCAACACTGGACTACAGTGTCACCCCACGTGGGAAGGTGGAGCAGAGAGCTCATGATCAAAGCTGGCCAACCACCATCGAGGCAGAGGAAGCAAAGCTCTTCAGCCAGAAGAGAAGGCTGGGGCAGGGGATGCTAAGAGAAAATTGAAAATCCCTAAAGGGCTGTCTCTATCTTTGGTGACCACTAGGGGAATATCAGGGCCAAGGAGTAGAAGGAGAAACAGAATTCAGCTGAGATTATGAAACAGAAAGGTTCCAGCGTGTTTGGGGGCAGTGGTGAGCAGCTTCCCCTCATTTGGAGATGGGCAAGCAAAGCCACAGCCTGACATACTGACTGCAATGACTGAGCACTGAGCAACTCTGTGTATGTGTGTGCTGTTGGGGAGGAGGAGGGGTGAAAATACAGAAAAGACTGCAGGGAATCAGAAATGTGTTCACTTTCTGACAAAGATCTCAAAGCATGGTATACACCATAACTCCTTAGAAATGCAGTGGGTGAGGATTCAGAAGGTAGCACCCACTTAAACACAGCCCTCACCCTGAAGCAGGGCACCCATGTGGGATGAAGGTGTGAACACAACAGAGTCAGATGGACTAGCAGAGACTGGAGCTCCCAGAACAGCTTCTGCAATCCTTTCATTGCAGAGAAGGAGAAACTGAGGCCCAGGGGTGGGAAGGGCTGTCTAAAGTCACACAAGGAGTCAAGTGCAGATCTGGGATTGGAACTCAATTCTCCTGACTCCACGGGGGATGTAAATTCAAATGCTTTTGGGAGCCAGGTGGTAGCTAATCTGGGAAATGGCCGGAGAAAGATAATAAGGAGAGGTGGAGGATGCTGAGGGACTGGAAAGTGAATGTTCTGGCTAAAGGCATTCAAATCCCATTTTTAAAGGACCCAGACAAATTTGGGCTGGGAAGGGCTATGGGTTTTCCCCATGATCTGGAACGTTTCTGACCAAACTCAAGGGGAAGAAGAGAGCAGAGGAACATGATTCCCACAGGCTCCTGGTGGCCTAACTGCTGACCTGGGGAAGAGAGGGCAACACGCAGGCACCTCAACCACACGGCACACTCAGTCACCAGGCAGGTCCCGCTCCACTTCCCAGGCCAGCATTAGGGAGGTGGGAGGGACCCCCGACTGCGAGCAGGGAAGAAAGAAAGCAGCAAGACGGATTTGAGGCAGAGTGTATTTAGAACAGAAGAGAGAATAAAGTCTGAGGAAGGGCTTGGCCTGGCCGCAGGAGCTGCAGGATGGAGGGTGGGCACTGCCACGGCTGGCCCTCAGGGTCAAAGCGAGCATGGGTCCCAGATGGGGGCTTCATTCCGTCCTGGGAGGGGTCTGCCATGGAAGAGCTGAGCTCACTCATAACTCACCCCCACATACTCCCGCATTCTGGGCCTACTGAGCTCACTGGGAAGGCACCCCCTGTTCCCATGGAGACGAGCCCAGAGCTCAAGAAAACTGCAGGCTCAGCCCAGCATGGGCACCACCCCCACCACCCCTCACCCCGCTGGGGAGCCCAGAAATAGGGCCGGGAAAGAGAAAGTGGGTGGTCCTCGGCCCCCAACCTTGGGAAGTTTCCATCTGAATCCTGCCTCTTGCACATGTATTCTCTCACTCCCCCAAAGCCTGGTTTTGGGGGGCTGTATCACCTCAAAGGTGGCAGAGTGGCAGGGATCTCATACTACTTGACTCAACGCCCTCACTGTACGAATAGGGAAACTGAGACTCAAAGATACACATGGAGTTACTCTGCTAGAATCCAGATCCCTTAAATCCCCACCTTTTCCTAAAAACCTGAAGGTCTCCTCTCTCCCTTCCCATTGAGCTGCTCAGCTCCTGCCCCAGCCCTGCCTTCCGCCTCCAGGCAATCCTGAGCCTGAGCCACCCCAGCCTAGGCTTCTGAGCCCCTGGCCTCCTACAGCAGTTCAATCTAACCTCCACCTGTCCTAGGGCAACAACCCATTCCTTTCCCTCTTTTCTCAGGGGACTGTCTTGTCCCTTACAAGGCCTTTCTCCCAAAGCACTAGCCTATCATCTTTATCCTCACACCCTCCTGGTATCTCATCCATCAAGGAACCTGCCAAGGCTTCTATATGTTTCTATATATAGAAAACATCTATATACGAGGCCCAGGGAGGGAAAGTGACTTGGCTAATGTCACACAGCAAACAGGTGGCTGAGATGGGGCCAGAACCCTCCTCCCCTGCCTCTCTCCCTGGGGCCTATTCCACTCACTAAGATGACTACTTTTAGTCTGGTAGATCTTGGCTGAGGTTAAGCCAAAACAGTTGAAGGATCCATTGCTGGGGACCTCTCTCCTACCTGCACACCCACATCTGCACATCCATCTAAGGGCTCTCCTTCTGGCAGGGATCCCCTGGAACCTCTTCCACCCTAGAACAGTGGGGCCAGCTAGGTGGAACCAGGACTGAGGTCTGGGCCCAGGAGTGTTCCTAGAGCAGAGCCAGAGGCTTGGAGACGGCATGGAGGTGGCCGAGCAGAGGGGCAGGAAGATAAACATCAGACAACATTGGAGGGCAAGGTCTTTGTCCAGCAGAATGGCTTGAGGACAGCAGAAGAGGAGAAGCCGAGGCAAAACTCTCTGAAGCAGCGGAGAAGAAACAGTGTCCAGAAGGCAGAGGTGAAAGAGACAGACCTGTGAGGTGAGGATCCAGCAAGACCCAGAAGGATGCCAGGAGCTTGGGCCACAACGAGGGAGGCCCCACTGGGCAGCTATAGAGGCAGCCCCTTAGCTGGCTGATTCCATGAGCAATGGCAGGCTCTGTTTGCTCCAGGATCTTGTTTTAGGGTTCCCTTCTGGGCCATTCCCCCAGCAAGACGCTGGCATCAGACCCCAAGGCCAAAGGAAGCCCCCATGGCCTTATTTGGGCCTGCCAAGGGGCCCTCCTCCCCCCCCCAGAATCAGATGTCCCACACCCCCAGACATGAAGTCCAACCCCCCTTGTGGCAGCTTAGAGCATGGAGGCTACACGCCAAAGGTCACAAAGGTAGCTGGTGGCAGCATCAGACCTTGAACCCCGGACTCCTCCTACTCCTGACCTCAGCCCTGTGCTGTTTCCTGCCACATCCACCTTCCATCCTGCCCTCAGAGAGGGGACCTTGACAGGCAGTGGGACCCCTGTGGGTCTGGTTACTTGAAGCAGAAGGAAGGCTTCCACACCTGGGCCTCGATTCCTGCGTTCCGGGTGGAGAAGGAGGGCCTCGGGGCCTGCTTGGCTCGGGGAGACCATGCCCTGGAGGGAGACACGGGTGAGATATCACTGCTGTAGGTGGGGCTCACCGCAGCGGGCTGGAGGCCATCCTGGCCAGGTGAGGTGTAGAGGCCCGGGGAGGAGCGGGAGGGCCGAGGCAGGGCAGGAGACGGCGGGAGGGCAGCCTTGGGCAGGTTGGGCACCAGGTCCAGGGAGCTCGGCTTGGCAGGTGAGACGGCTCTTGGCGAGGCAGCTCTTGGCGAGGCCTTGACAGGTTCCTTGATGGGCGAGAGGACAAAGAGCGAGGGCCGCAGCTGGTATGGCGGCTGCTTGGTGGGCTCTGGGCGCAGGACCCCGTTCTCAGGCAGATAGCCATGGTAGAGGGAGGCAGGTGGGGTCCGAGCCGGGCTTCGGGATGCCACTCGGAGGCTCCCGGGGGCGTTGGTGGAGTATTTCCAGGATGAAGGCAGGGACATAGTGGGTGAAGGGCAGCGGGCCAGTTCAGCGGGGTGGCTGGCGGACTCGATGACGTACTTCTCCATCCGTGACTGGCGGCGGGCATAGAGCTCAGCTCCCTTCCCAGAGGCCTCCGAGAGGTTCTGATTGGGCTTGGGCTTGGGCTTGGCCTGGATGCGGGGAGACTTGAGGCATGAGGCCCACTCCGGTTGGGCCGCCTCGGCCACGGCGGGGCTGGCCCGGTCCCGGGGTGCTGGCTCCTGCTGGAAGTTGGAGGCCTCGGCCCCCAGTGCAAAGGGCTCCTCCTCCACACCCGCCTCCCCGTGGTCCCTCTGCCTCCGCTTCTCATCAGCCGTCTGTACCAGATCTAGCAGGTCTGGATTCGGGGTCACCTTGGGCTTCTCCACGAAGGTGAACATGGATTTACGGCTGCTGCGGCGGGCCATCGACTCCTCCAAAATGCCTGTCTTGCTGGCAGGAACTGCCTGGCCCTTCAGATGGGAAGGCCTGGGATCAGAGCTGGGGTACAGGGCAGAATAAGAGGGGGGAGACCTAACCCGGGA
>JAQZBX010022025.1:0-23878 GCA_029593785.1 Cabassous unicinctus | reverse complement strand
TGGAGGAGAGGGTACTCTCCAAGGCAAGCTAAGCCATGATGGCCAGTTTCCAGCTCACCTAGACAGTTGCACTGTCCCTTCTCCTTCACTGTCCCCCAGCATTTCATTCAAGGCCTCAGCATTGGCTGAGGGGAGAAGGGAAAGACAGAGTCATTGAAAGCAGAGGTAAGGGCAAGAGAAAGTTGGGAGGCGGAGGGGGGGAGCGGCAGTAGGAATGCTGTCTTCAGGATACCAAACAGGCTAGCCCACCTTCATTTTGGATGATGCAGCGAACGATCCTCTCTACGGTGTCTTCATTCATGTCATCTTCCTCGGCTGCAGGAGGTAAGAGGTTGGCAAGGAAGGGAGAAATGAGTCAGCTTTAGGACACTGACCTGGTGGCCCCTGTGGCTTATTGCTCAAGACATAACCCTTACCTATTTGCCATCATGCTGGACTTTAGCATTTCAGGGGACAGGGCAGGAAAGATGGGGAAGTTAATGGAACCCAAGGTTCCCACCTATGCTGCCTCCTATAGTCTTGCTTTGAGGGTAGTGTCATCCACTTGCTGACTCAAGGAAGCACCACTAGGCTTCCTGCAGGCTTGAGCAGGATTGGGCCTGGGTATGTTGACCAGGGAGGCAGAAAGAAGTGTGGGGAGAGGGCAAGGGAGAAAGGGGACTGAACCGGGTGTCCTGGCTCCTCACTCACGGGGTTGGAGCTGGGTGTCATCAGGCTCTGAGCCCCTTGACGTGCGGCAGCGGTAACCCTTCTTCTTGAGCACGTGGCAGATCATGAAGCCTACCAGCCCCATGAGGAAGAAGACCAGAACAAGCAGGAAGAGCATGTACAGCCCATGCTGGGGTGGCTCCAGGTCAGGCTGTGGTTCCGACATGAGGCCCTGGGGGTTGAGCACGGGCCAGGGCGCCTCCTGGAGTAGAGGGGGCTCAGCTAGGGACGGGGAAGAGGGGGAAGGGGTAGGAATGTCATCTTCAGGATCTCTGAGGCCCAACCCCACCCCCTGCCCAACCCCACCCCCTACCCAACCAGGGAGCTGTCCGCCCCAAGGGTGCTGGTCTTCCTAGACCGGCCCAGGCGCGGGGCCAGACGGCGTCTGCGCAAGCCCTCTTCCAGGACCCTGGTCCCTCTTCCCTGACGCCCGGAGCTTTCCTGTTTCCAGCTCGTCCCCGCGCTTCCGTCCCTCCCAAGGACACTGCAGCGCGAGAGGGGGCGGAATTCTCAGGCGGCGGGCACAGTAGTAGCGCTCCAAGTCAGCGTCCGCACCTCCGCGCCGGCCTGGACCAGGCCTCTGCAGCCCCTTCCCCTGCCTGTACTCCCGCCATCCCCCCCCCCCCTTTTCGATTCCTCCCACCCTGACCACCTGGCCCACCCGGTACCGGTGGTTCAGTTCTGGCTCCGGCTCTGGCTCAGGTCCCGGCTCCAGGGGCGTCCTACTCCGGCTCAAGGCCCCCGACGCCCTCCCGGCTCTCATCCCTCGCTTCCTCCCCCTCCCCCCTCCGCCGCCTCACCGGCTCCGGGCTGCGGCTGCGGACACCGGTGCGCGGCAGGCGAGGGGAGGGAAGGATGGAGAGGGGTGCGGGCTAGCTGGGAGCAGCGGCAGGCTCCGGACAACTCCGGCCCTGGGAAAGGGAGAGTGTCGGGGCAGCCGCTGTCCCTGGGTTCCCAAATGCCTTCACCCGCCGCCGGCTAGGGACCAAGGGGGCGGAGCGCAGGTGTGCGGGGCGGAGCGTGAGCTGTGCGCGCGTGTGAGCCCAAGTGTGGTGCGCGCGTGACTGCGCCGCCCCCCCCCCGGGGGGGGAGTAGTGTGCGGCGCCGAGTCTGGGTTCGATCGGGGACAGGCGGTCCGACGGGGGTGCTCTCCACTGGTTTATCCGGCACGCCTGGCGCGTCTCCTGCCCTCAGATGCCCCGGCCAGAGGAGCAGCCGGGAATCTCCCAGCCGGCGGGATAAAGCAGGCTTTCTGCATCCGAGAGTGGCGGCGTGCCGGGTGCCGGTTCTCCCGAGCTTCCTAGCGAGGTGGGCGCGGAGAATACGGCCTGTGCCCCGTTTTGGCTTCCCGAGGATTTGACCCCGGCCCGTAAGGAAATGGCCCTCTCTTCCTAGGACGGGTGCTATGGGTCCCCGGCGCAAGCCCGGATGCTCAAGCCCCAGAACCCAGTCGGTAGCAGGGAGCCCAGGGACGGAATTCCCGCAGGGGGCGGGACCTGGGCGTGGTCTCGGGGAGGTGGGGCCTGTGCCTCCCTCCGCCGAGGCAGACTGCGTGCTTACGTAGCACGCATGACCGGGGGTGGGACTGGCGGACCGGCGGGCGGTGGAGGCGCGGGGCCTGGTCCTGCACTCACCATGGCTAAGACCGTGGCCTATTTCTATGACCCCGACGTGGGCAACTTCCACTACGGTGAGGGAACAGGGTTGTGCGCGAGAGATTTGGGGACGCGGAGGTTTCGAGGCGGGGGCTGTAACTCCAGGGAAGGGAACTGACGAACTCTCTTCCCACCCGCAGGGGCTGGGCACCCTATGAAGCCTCATCGGCTGGCATTGACCCATAGCCTGGTCCTGCACTACGGTCTCTATAAGAAGATGATCGTGAGTCCCGCTGGCTCTTCTAGGGTTTGGGGTGGGGTCGAGCTGTGTCCTTAGGGATAGGTGGGCTGCACGGAATGCACCCGGTGCGGCTCGCACCCCTAGTGGAGGGCCTGATTAGAAAGTACGGGGAGCACCTCTCCATCTCCAGAATGTTGAGGGTGGCGTCCTCTGACTTAATGGGAGTTACTTTTTAACTTTGACCAGCCCTTGGCTAGGAGTAGGGTAGGGTGGGACTGATTTGAAGACATGTTGTGTTCATCCCTAGCATTTTAGGGTTTGGGCAGTGCTGTGGCCTCAAGGCTGGACCACTGGTTTGCCCTCAGTTCCACCCCTCTGTCCACCTCTAAGGAGCTAGAGCTCTGGAGGGAGCACTCAGCAACCAAATATGTAAATGTGTATGTATGTGTGGAGGGGCAGGAGATGTCCTAGGTGTCCCTTTCCCATTTAGAACATCTGTACATGGTTCTACTTACTCACTATCCAACCCTTCATCTCCCAGACATACTCATGCTGCCCCGAGCTTGGAATTTATACCTGCAATATGCAATTATAACCATTAGGCCCAGCCCATTTATATTGTGAGGGGAATTAATCAACAATATGATTGAATGTCCACTGTCTGTGCTGAGGCACAGACAAGTGGATTGGTCATAGAAAAGACTGAGGTGAAGTTAGGGAGTGAATCTGTGAATTCCCTGAAATAATTTGTCATTTGTATATATGTGTATGCATTTCCTGGGGAGAGAAGAGCTCCATTGTTCTTACCCAATTTCCAAAAGTGTGTGTGAGCCCCCCTCAAAAGATACTAAATATCTGGTTTAACCCCTTGGGTTTTAATTAGAAGGTCTGCATATACCCCATAGTATTTGACTCCAGAATGAAGACGAACTCAGAGGGGAGAGGCAGGCAGAACAAGAGCCCAGGAATAGGAGGCCCAGGGCCAGGGCAGGTAGATCAGGGCTCAAGGTTGAGAATGCAGGAGGGGCTGGGCTGGAGGTAGGAAGGAGGAAGCAAGCCCAGTGATCTTCAGGGGTCATGATCGTATTAACCCCCCTGGCTAGTCAGAGCCTCTTTTTTTCGGGCTCAGACTGTACTTTTGCTTCCTAGAGTAACAGGGATTGGGATGGTGGGGAAGACTGCTATGTGTAGTCTTGGACAATCCCCAGGGCTTGGTTCAGTGTGAATGGTCTCAGTTCCACGAATAGGGCTGACCCTGCCCGGGGTTATCTTGTGTCTCCATCCTAAGGTCTTCAAGCCATACCAGGCTTCCCAGCATGACATGTGCCGCTTCCACTCAGAGGACTACATTGACTTCCTGCAGAGAGTCAGCCCCACCAATATGCAGGGCTTCACCAAGAGCCTTAATGCCTTCAACGTGGGCGATGACTGGTGAGGGGAGGCCTGGGAATTTTGATGCCAGGCACTTTGAAGGAGGGGGATACTTAACTAAGGTCTTGGGGCAGCAGTGGGAGGCTACGAAGGGGGCCTGCTTTTCAGTGGATCATCCTCTACTCATTTGTTTATTTGACAAATATTTATTGATAATTTGCTGTAGACCTGGCTCTGTGCTAAGTGCTAGGGATGGAATGATGAACAACAACAAAAAAAAGTGGGGAGAAGAAAGGAGGAGGGGCAATCCTTCATGAAGCTTACAGTATAGTGGGAAGGCAGTCATAATCTACAAATAAATTTAATGTCATAGTTGTGCTAAGTCCTAAGAAGAAGAACTGCATGACAGACTATGAAATGTATAGTTGGAAAATCTAGTTTGGGGGCAGGCTGGTCAGGGTAGGCTTCCTGGAGGAAGTGATGATGATTGAATTGAGATCTGAACAAAGAGTAGGAGGTGAAAGACAGTTGGGTGGATGGAGCATAAGGGGAAGAATGCAGTGGGCAGTGGGGACAACATGTGCTGAGGGTCTGTGGTAGGATTGAGTGTGACTCATTTGAGGAACAGAAGAAAGGCCAAGTACAGGATATAAAGAAGAGAGTGATCTGAATCAAGGCTAAAGAGATAGGTGGGGCCCCACTTTTTAAGCAGCTCTGTTATGAATTGGAGTTTTTACCCTCAGAGTAGAAGGAAACCACCAATGTGTTTTAAAAATAAGGAGGGTGACTTGACATGATCAAACTTACACTGCGCTTGTATCAGAGTCAGGGCTTGTAGAAGACTCGAGGCTAGGTGCTATGAGCAAGAGAGTGGACAACAAAGTGAAGCAAAAATGATTCTTACATTCTGGTATACAACCATGAAAAAATCATAATCATAGCAGCTACCATTTACTCTATTTTATTTATTTTTATTTTTAAGCCTATTAGGGAAAATTTGAAACATTTCTAAAAGTAGAATTGTACAGTGACCCCCCCCATATATCCATCGCCCACCTTCAAGAGTTAGGAGCACAAGGCCAGTCTTATTTCATCTATACCCCCTCAGGTTAGATTCTTTTTAAGTAAATTCCAGATGTCACATCCTTTCTATCCATAAATACTTTATTATGTATGTCCAAAGATGCACCTAAAAATATATATAACTATAATATCATCATCACAATGAGAAATTAACAGTAATTCCGTAATATCAAATATGCAGTCAGCATTCACATTTCTCCAGTTATCTCATTATATACATATATTTGCAGTTGGTTGGTTAACTCAGGATCTAAGCAAGATCTACCCTTCCACATACAGTAAAATTTAATTGATATGTGTTTTAAGATTTTTAATCTGCATCTTCTCCCCGTCCTTGAATTTATTTCTTGAAGAAACCAGGTTGTTGATCTGGAAGAGTTTCCGACAACAGCTACTATTTGTTGAGTGCTTACTCTACTAGGTCCTATGCTGAGGGTTGCTAGTCCAGCCACTTAATTCTCACAGCAACCCTGAGATGTAATAGTCCTTTTCTCAGTGTTACGCTAAGTAAGCTGAGGTTAGGGGAGATTTAGGTAATTTACCCTGCGTCACTAGCTGGTCAGTGGAGGTGGCAGGATTCAGATCCAGAGCCCATGTTTTTTAACCACTACACTAATCTGCTTCCCTGAAAGATCCTTACCTACAAAAGCAGCCTTCACTGGAGGCTAGAAGCTGACTCTTTGGGCCGTCGTTGAGCACCTTCCCAGCCTTATCTCCACACCCTGCTGCACAGGATGCCTTTCTGGAATGCCCCTTGTTCTCTATTCATCCTCTCCAAGTTCCTTCCCAGCCTTTACTTCCATGAAGCCTTTTTTGACCACACCAGGCCATTATGCCTTTGGTGTTCAGTCACATGCTGTCTTGGGAGGTTTCCTGTTTGTTTTGTTATTGATGCTGGTGCTATTTCTGAGTTCACTTTATAGGTCCAGGAATGCAGAGTCAGCCCTTGGCCGCGGCTGGGGCCCTGTAGATGCTCTTTGTGCGCCTAGGGAGTACTACCACTTTGATTTGTGCTGCATCAGTTGGATTGTTAAACTTAAGCTGCAATTGTGCTTATATCAAGAATCAAAGGTTTTCCTTTCTTTTTTCCCCTTTTAACTAATTTCTTATTGTTTGCAGTGTAACCTAATATAAAAGGCCAAGTTGTACTTCAAGGCTTTTAATGAAAAACAACAATCCAGACCCCTCCCTCTCCACCCGTAAATCCCCCTCCCCAGTGGCAGCCACTTTCAGCTCCTTTAGCTATTTCTTCTCATATTCGTCTCTGGATTTCAAAATACTACTACTAACTTACTGCTAATCTATAATACTTAGGTAATGCCTACTATGTGCCGGGTACTATTCTAATGCTGTTAGCTCATTTAATCTCAGCAACCCCCAACAACCCCTAAGAAGTAAGTTCTATTATTGTCTTCTTTTTACAGATGAGGAAACTTAGGCACAGAAAAGTTAAACAACCTGCCCAGCCTCATAATAATTAGTAGGTTTTAAAGAGCCAAGATTTGAACCTAAGTACTCTGGCTCCAGAATCTGGGTTCTCAATCATACCACCATGCTGTAGTGTCTCTTCTAATATGCTTGTCTTGCTGTTTCTTCATTTATCAATTTTTGGCAGTGTCTGTTAAGCAGTGTGGGGGATGAGCGTTTAGTGTTCTTACACTGTGACCCTGGCTTCTCCTTCCCTCCCAGCTTTACAATATAATTATATCACAATTTTTTATTAAATCAGTGCTCAATCTTTATATGATTTAATATATTTCCTTGTACAACTTTTTATTTTTCCTGCAGTGGAGTTTTTTTTGTTTTTTTTTTAAAGATTTATTTATTTTATTTTATTTATCCCCGCCTTGCTGCTTGTGCTGCTGTGTCCATTCGCTGCGTGTCTTCTCTGTGTCTGCTTATCTCCCCCTTGCTGTGAGGTCTTGCCACATGAGCGGGCCTGCCCTCACAAGGAGGGGCCGGGAAGCGAACCCGGGGCCTCTCATATGGTAAACGGGTGCTCTATCCATTGCACCACACCCGCTTCCTGCCATGAGGTTGCTGCATCAGCCCACTGCACCCCTCAGGCTGGTGTGCCCTCACAAGGAGGCCTCGGGACGCCTCGGGACGCGAACCCAGGCCTCCCATATGGTAAACGGGGGCTCTATCCACTGAGCCACACCCGCTTCCCTGTAGTGGAGTTTTTTCATTTGCTTTCATTTCTAGATACCAGCCTTTAATTCTTCCTGAACTTGGAGACCTAAAACTAGAGATTTTTTAAGCCTTTCTTTTTTTTTTTTTAAAGTCAGGTTTATTAAGGTATAATTCATATACAGTAAAATTTGCCCTTTTTATATGTACAGTTCTGTTTATTTTGACAGAATGTGTCAAGATACAGAATATTTTCATTACCCTACAAAGTTTCCTCATGCCTTTTTATAGCCAGTCTCTTCTCTCTACTTTAGCTCCAGGCAACTACTGATCTGATGTCTTTCCCTATATTTTGCATTAAGGGCTTATGAGGTACCACACACTGTGCTGAAGGCTTTTTCTCATCATTATTACTATTTCACATATATAGGAAAACAATTTTTTTAAAAATATGTAATTATAAAGAATATTATTGAATATTGTGTTAAAAGTTGATGCATATAGAAGAATATTAAAGACAAAAAACCTCATAGTCCCTTTCAACTTACTGTGAATGCCAAGAAGCTGTTTGTATCTCCTTCCAGCTAGGGCACAAACTCCCTGACAAAGACATAAGGGCTTTTTTTTTTTTCTTTTTTTTTTTTTAACAAATCAATTTTATTGATGCATATTAATAAAGCATACAGTTCATCCAAAGTATACAATCAATGGTATTTGGTATAATCACATAGTTGTGCATTCAGCACTTCAGTCATTATTAGAGTATTTTCATTATTTCAATAATAATAAACAAAAAACAGACAAACAAGAAAATTCTCCACCTCTCAATCTCTCTATGCTTCCCCTGCTGTACATAGCTGCTATTTCTGGCTATCATAAGTGTTTCTTTATGTCCCTTCCACTGCCTTGCACAGGGCTTGGTGCATGGTTTAGCCCAAAATATTTGTTGAATAAATTTGCAAATAACTCACTTGTGTAGGAGGGGTAGAGAGGGTTATTGAAGAATGGAGATGGGAAGGGGTGGGGTGGGGAGAGGGGTGTAAGAAGGGGCTGGACAGAGGCAAGAGAGTTCCAACTGGCTCCTCTCCCCTGCAGCCCAGTGTTTCCCGGGCTCTTTGAGTTCTGCTCCCGTTACACAGGCGCATCTCTGCAAGGAGCAACCCAGCTGAACAACAAGGTGACCAGAGCCCCAAGTCCTGTTCCCCCTTTCTTGTGGGTCCCTGGACTCAGGACCTTAGTGCTGACCCCGGCTCCCAGATTTAGGGGTGGGCAGGAAAAGGACCGTGAGTCTGGCGTTTGTCTTTCAGATCTGTGATATTGCCATAAATTGGGCTGGTGGTCTGCACCATGCCAAGAAGTTTGAGGTGAGTGAGGTGATAGTGGGTTGGCAGGCACAGTGGCCACCCTGGGGCAGGTGGTCAGGATGACAGTGGGAGGCAGCTGGGTGGAAGAATTACAAGACCACTGTCTTGCCATAGGCCTCAGGCTTCTGCTATGTCAACGACATTGTAATCGGCATCCTGGAGCTGCTCAAGTAAGTAGCCCAGGAGGAGGTGGGGTCTCATGAGACTCTTGGCTAAAGAGGTTCCTCAGACTCTGCCTGGTCCTGACCCTCCTCACCAGCTTCTCCCGAGTGCTTGATCCCTTCCTCAGGCTGCCTGCTCTTCTGCTCTGCAGCACATTCCGTGTCCCTGCTCACATTTCAACCTTCTTTGCTCGTCTCTCTCCTGTCCTTTACCTCTATCCTCCAGACTGGAGCCCCAGGATTGCCCTTAGGGAACTGCTGATGTTATGTTTCTGGTGACTTGGGCAGAAGCAGACTCTTCATAATTTCAGACCCCAAGTTTGGGAGGAGTGGGTTGGAGTTTATCTCTCTGGGGTTCACCTCTGCCTCAGACCCCAGCTTTGCCCCCACCCCAGGTACCACCCTCGGGTGCTCTACATTGATATCGACATCCACCATGGTGACGGGGTTCAGGAAGCCTTCTACCTCACTGACCGGGTCATGACGGTGTCCTTCCACAAATATGGAAATTACTTCTTCCCTGGTACAGGTATGGGAATAGGGAGTGCTCTCCCCCTGATTCCCTAGGCACTTTACTGTGCTGCCTCCTTGTCAGCCTTCAGGTCTCAGCTCAGATGTCACTTCCTCAGAGAAGCCACCCCTGACCACCCTGTTTGAAATAAGAATCACCAGCTAAAAATCACCTCCTTCCCCATTACTCTGTCACAGCACCCTGTTTGTTTCCTTCAGAGCACTTGCTACTCTTCGTACTTATTGTGGTTTTTTTTTGTTTTGCTTTGTTCCTCCTCCTCATCCCCACCTCCCAAGAATATAAGCTTGGGAAGATTTCATTAGTTTTATTAGTTCTGCTCACTGCTGTGTACCCAGTGCCTAGAACACAGCTTGGCTCATAGTTGGCACTCAAAAAATATTTGCTGAGTGAATGCAAGCTGCAAGAGACTTAGTGGCTCTAGTGACTCTGAGTTACGTAGATGTGTGGAGAAGTCCTTGGTGAGAACTGGAGTTGAAACAGCCAGGTTGTGGGTGGGTGCCCCCCCCCCGTGCATGGCCCCCACTACCACCCCTTCCCTATAGGTGACATGTATGAAGTCGGAGCAGAAAGCGGCCGCTACTACTGTCTCAACGTGCCCCTGCGGGATGGCATTGACGACCAGAGTAAGTGCTGTGGTCTTTTCTTTGCTCACTGTGCCTCTTCTTTCTCTCCTTGAATTTACCTCATCTGCCTGGTATTTTCTACTGTTGGGCCAGGTATCTATAAGGGTGTATGGCCTATAGAGGGACCATGACCCCCAGAAATTGTATGCAATGTATTGTGTTTATGTGCATTTTTTCTGGGAAAAGGGTCACTAGCTTTCATCACTCACTCAAAGGGGTCTGGGACCCTCACCAGAAATTCAGAACCAATGGTTTGGTTCTTTGGGTTGCCCCTTTCCTGGGCTACATGCTCTCTCAACCCCCTTTTTCCTTTTGTTCCCTGTCTCCCCATCCCCTTGGGGTGCCAGGTGCCCATCTTTGGCCTTCTCCCAGGTTACAAGCACCTTTTCCAGCCGGTTATCAACCAAGTGGTGGACTTCTACCAACCCACATGCATTGTGCTCCAGGTAATGCTGCCAGTGCTTTCTCAGGAGGGTTCAGTCAGGCTCAGGGAAAGAGGGCAGGGAAGAGGAGATGCCCTAGATTGGTGGGGGAAGGGAATGAAGGACATCCGTGGTGTTCTGACCAGTTTCACACTGCAGCTGTCTGGGGTTTTGCTTTTTGCAGTGTGGAGCTGACTCTCTAGGCTGTGATCGACTGGGCTGCTTCAACCTCAGCATCCGAGGACATGGGTAAGACTCACCCTTCTTCCATTCCCCCAGGTTTTCAAGTGACCTGAGGACCCCAACACATGGAGTTGGGGTGGTTGAGGGAATCAAAAGTAGCTATGAATTGTACTTGAACCAAAAATGTGGTTCAATCATTCCTGTGGGGAATCAGGCAGTCAAGGTCTCTCCTCCCATGAATTTTACATCTTAGTGTAAGAAACAGACAAGAAATAAGTAAGCTAACAAAATAATTAGATGGTTATAAATCCTATGAAGGAAAAAACTGAGAGCTAAGACACAGGACAACAGTGGGGAACCTACTTTCTTTTTCTTTTTTCAATTTTTACCGGGAGGTCCCGGGGGTCGAACCTAGGTCCCTCCACATGGGAGGCAGATGACTAACCATTTGAGCCACAACTGTCCCCCAGGAACCTACTTTAGACAGTGTGACATGGAGAGGATTTTCTGAGCAGGTAAAATCTGAGCTGAGACCTAGAACTAAGAAGGAGTAAGCCATAAGAGGCTGTCCCAGCAGGGAGACTAGCCTAGCATCTGAGGCAGGGAAGAGCTGGAGTGGTAGAGGAGGTGGAGCAGAACCAGGGAGCAAGAACACAGGAGCAAGCTGGACAATGGTTGAGGTGAGGTCTGAGAAGTCAGCAGTGGTGAGGTTGTGCAAGGCCTTTAGACCTTGGAAAGAAGTTTGAATTATATTCCAAATATGATGGGAAACCGTTGAAGGCTTTTCAGGAGGGAAGTGACATGATCCACTTCGTGTTTTAAAGTGACCACACTGGCTGCAGAATGGAGAAAGGTTTGGGTCAGGGGAACAGGAGTAAGAGTGGGCAGACCAGTTAGGAAGCTGTTGGCGTTGCCTGGGCAGGAGATGCAGTTGTCTGGGCTAAAGTGGAGGTGATAGAAATGGAGGGAAGTAGATGTTTTGGGTTATATTTTGGGTCTAGAACTGACAGAACTTGCTCGTGCATTGATGAGAATAGTTGATTAACAGGTGGGGTGCCAGGGAAGGGGTTGAGCAGGACAGAGGTAGGGGGGTGCACTTTATTTATTTTTAATTTTTATTGACCATACCATATATACAATAAGACGAATCTTAAATTCAATGATTTTCATCATGCAGATCAAGATATAGAACATTTCTGACTCCCCAGAAGGCTCCCTTGTGCCCCGTTCCAGGCAATACTTAGGGGTGTATACTTTGGGTTTTGATAACTTCCTCTACCCATTTCCTCTGGCTTCTTTTAACAGGGAGTGTGTCGAATATGTCAAGAGCTTCAATATCCCTCTCCTGGTGCTAGGTGGTGGTGGTTATACTGTCCGGAATGTCGCCCGCTGCTGGTGAGCACCCTACACCTTTTCTGGTGTGGGCTGGGGGCTCCCTGAGAGATGGTCAGTTGGGACTTTCCACCCACCTGCTCAGCCTGCCCCACTCTGCTGGTTGGTTTCAGGACTTATGAGACGTCACTGCTGGTGGAAGAGGCCATTAGCGAGGAGCTTCCCTATAGTGGTAAGGATTGCCCCAGGACACCCCCATCACAGGAAGCCCCTTCTCACAAGACCCCAGAGTGGCCTAGTTTGAAGGCAGATGTGAAATTTGACACTCTCAGAACTCTGCAGACTAAACCGCTGGTCTCAGAGCAGGAAACCATTGGGCAGCTGTTATATAAGGGGACTGGATGGGAAGGAAAGAGATTGGGAAGTCTTCAGACCTGCCTGAACCTTTACTCTCAGTCTGAGCCATTTTACCCTCTCCTCTAACATCCCCTCCTCCCCAAAGAATACTTCGAGTACTTTGCCCCGGACTTCACGCTCCATCCGGATGTCAGCACCCGCATCGAGAATCAGAACTCACGCCAGGTCAGCAGCTCAGAGGAGCTGGGTTCAAGGTTTGGGGAGCCCAGGAGAAGTCCAGGATGTGGGAAGTAAAAGAAACCAGAGAAGAGAAGAAAGTTCTAAGTCAATACTATCACTTCTCACTAGGAGACAGCCAAGGTTAAAGTTGAGGCAATCGGGGTTGGGGGGAAGGGACAGTTATCAGCTGGGGGACCTTAACTAGAAATACCCACTGGGATTAAAATGAGGACATATGGGGTGAAAGGCAGTTAGAAGGGTTGATGTTCTAGGGATCACTGGAAGCCGCTCACTCTTTTTCTCGTCTCCAACCAGTATCTGGACCAGATCCGCCAGACAATCTTTGAGAACTTAAAGATGCTGAACCATGCGCCAAGTGTCCAGATTCATGATGTGCCCTCAGACCTCCTGACCTATGACAGGACTGATGAGGCTGATGCAGAGGAGAGAGGTCCCGAGGAGAACTACAGCAGGTTGTGGGCAGGAACTCGAGAGCAGGGGTTCCAACGGGGTTGGAGAGGGTTAAGAGGAAAAAGTACATTGGAAGGCATGCTTGTCTCTACCTTACCTGTTTTAGTATGCTTACTCCTCGGCCTGCTACAATTCCTCTCTCTTTTTTTTTTTTTCCTTTCTGTTTTTAGTGAAAAAAGTAATGCATATTCATTGTAGCACTTTCAATCAGCACCAAAATACATTGTCTGCTTTCACACAGTCCCAAACCCATTCCAAAGAAGGAACTACTGTTCATAGTTTAATTTTTATCTTTTCAGACACACCTTTTTCTCTAGGAAACAAAAATACTGTTTCATATACATACATAAAGATACATACACACTCTCCGAATTTGTGGTTTATACTTTGTTTTTAAAAAAAAAATACAAGTAAGATGATTCTATGCATGTTGCCCTACAACTTACACCTGGCTTTTTTCTTTTCTTTCTTTTTTTTTTTTAAACAAACAATGCGTCTTTCCATGTGAATATATAGAGATCTGCTTCATTTTATTGACTATATAATATTCCATTGTGTAAATGTAGTGTAATTGAACCAGTTACCATGGATGGATAGTTAAGATTATTTTCTGTTTTTCACTATTACCAAGGGAAGGCAACAATCCCCTTTATGCATATATCTTTGCATGCTTGTTTGCATATTTCAGCGAGTTAGAGTTCTAGAATTGTTGCTGCTAGGTCAAAGGCTGTGTTCACTAAATTTTTTTTTTATATTTGCTGCCAAATTGCCTTCCAAAAAGTCTGTAGCAATTTATGTTCTTGTCAACATTTTAGTCTCCTTCCAGGTCACACTGCCCACATGCACTTTGATCTCTTTGCTCTATTCATTTTTTCAGATGTGATAGTGGTATTGTGGTTATGCTTTTTAAAGAAGTCTTCATCTTTCTGAGCTACATACTAAAATATAGATGCTATGAATTAGGGATAAAAAGGCAAGTGTAGGACTAAAAAAAAAAAATGAACACCCAATCTTTTCTGAAAAATGAAGGAAAAAGACAAGAGAACCTAGAAGTACAGAAACAGGTGCACCTAATGGAGAACAGATTTCCTTACATGACTGACAGATATCCATAACAGAGGTAGAGATTTGAGCTGTCTCTGCTGCAGAATCTAATGGCCTTTTTAATTTATTTGAGAATCTGCTTCTCTGTCTTAGAGTTCAGGCCTCTGACTCTGGGCCTGGGCTTTACTACTCTGACCCTTGGGACTACTCTGGCACCCCCACTGGAGTACCCCATCATTCCCACTTCTGGAGGAAGTACATCTGGCCTCAGGGCTTTCTTTTTGACCCATCATCTCCTTTTCAGCTTCTCGGAGATCCCTGGGGCTTGACTTCTGGAAATTGATTTTCACTGTCTGGTTTGGTTTGATAAAATCTGTTTTTAAGCCTGGTTCTGCCTTTTGACAAAATTTGGCTTTTTCATCTGCAATTCCAGGCTGGCAACTGAACCTAGTGTCTGCATTTTATCATCCACTTTCATTGGCCAACAGAAGCCCCAGGCCTCTTCCTAAGCCCTACCTCACTGCTGGACCACTTGCTCAGTTCCTGTTCTTTGAGAGATGCTCATATCTCCAGCTTTCATATCACTTTCAAGTAGTATGAGTTACCATTTTTCTGGGTTTGCTAAGCACCAGACTCAATATTAAGTGCATTATATACAACATACATATCTTTGGGTCATCAACCTATCATTATCAGACAGCCCTAAGAGGTGGTGGTTATTCTCAAATTGCCAGAGGAGGAACCTAAGGCTCAGAGAGGTTAAGTAACTTTCCTAAGGTCACACAGCTAGTTAAACATCAGGGCTGAGATTCAGACTGGAGTCTTTGGCGCCACACCTTTAACCCTTGTGCACTTAGAGGTAATTGACACATTAGTCAAACAGGTGGATAGGCCCTTTCCTGGCTTAGTTTCTCAGCATCTCTTTGATGACTTGCTCAAGTGTCTCTCTCCCAGAGAATAGTTTTCCAAAAGGAAGGAAACCAGCACTGAACACCTATTGAGCCCTATGTTGTTTTAACATCCCTTCTCTCATTACAGGTTTATAACATCATGTCACTCTACTACTTAAAAACTTTACTTTCCATTGCATGTAGAAGAAAATCCAAATTTCTGGCCATGGCTTATAAAGGCCCTGCTGGCTCTTACCTACATGCCTGGTCTCATCTCTAACTACTCTCTTCCATGCATACTATTCCCAGCCATACTGGCCTCCTTGCTCTTTCTGGAATACATCAGTCTCCTTCCACCTCACTACCTCTGTACTTGATTTTCCTGCAGCTGGGAATGGTCTTCCTGAGATCCTTTTCTTGGCTAGCTCCTCCTCAGACTTTCGGTCCTATAATCTTAGAAAAACTTTCCCTAATCATCCTGTCTGAAATTTATCCTATTCCTCCCATCTCTCTCAGTCATGTCTATTTTATTTTATCCATAGCTCTTTCCACCACCTGAAATTACCACGTTTATGTATATACTTTGTTAGTTATTGTCAGTCTCATTATGTAAGTTTCTGAGGGTAGACAGAAACCTTATCTGGCTTATTCTCTACTGTATTGCTAAGGCCTCATACATTCCCTCAATAAATGTTTACTGAATACATTATTGGATGAATGAATAGCAATCACTCTCTACCAGGAGGAGGAAAGGAGTGGTTCCCTGATAGAGGGGGTCTGAGAAGCAGCTCCAGGAGGGTGCCTGTGTGGGAGAAGATTGGAACCTGGAGTGGGGCCCTGATCTCTCTCCTTTTGCTTTGCAGGCCAGAGGCACCCAGTGAGTTCTATGATGGAGACCATGACAACGACAAGGAAAGCGATGTGGAGATTTAAGAGCGGCTAGGGATGCTGTGTCCCAAGGAATTCTTTTCACCTCTTGGTTCGGATCAGTCCTGGACTGATCACCCCCAGGGCTTGTTACCAACTCTGGGGAAGGGTTTGGAGACCATATCTGGTTCTAGAACCAACTTCTCCTTTTCCTCTGTCTCTTAAGACCTGACAGTGGTACCTATTAGGGAGGAGAAGGTAGCAAGAAGATATCCAGGATGTCCCTGGAATGTCCTGAGCGCTGAGCCCTAGAGGCCAATCCCCAGCCTCTCTGGCCCCCGTACTCCTTTGTGCTTCCCTCCAACCCAGAACTTAGGACTGAGGGGTAGGCAGGACTGAGGTTGCCTCTGATTTCCTCTTTGCCTGGATTTTTCTGCTGCAGGCCTTGCTTCCAGGGCAGGTGAATCATGCGAGGCTTAGGGGACTCTGGCTCCCTAACACCTTAATCCCAGGTGATGGGACATATGGTTTTGAGTCATGGAAGTAAAAATTGTCATGTTCTAACTTTTTTGGCTTTATGTCCATTTTACCACTGTTTTTATCCAATAAATCAAGTTGGTATTTTTTGTACCTTTTGCCTTTCTGAGAGCATTCTTAGTTCTTGCTAGCTGCCCATGTATGAAGGGAAGGGGAAATGAGGGTAATCATGCATGTAGTAAGAATCAGTTAACATTCATTCAGCATGTATTCTATTTTAGGCCCTGTTATATATTCTATATAGATTATTTTAATGGAGCATTCTGGTTAAGAGATACACAAACCTGGATAGATCACTAGTTTAAGAGAAGGAATAGAAGATGACTCCAGGGTTTTGAACCTTGGTATTTGGAATAACAATGCTAGTTGTTGAAGATAAATTACAATAAAACATGTCAAGTGCTTAGCATAGTGCCTGACATAAGTAGTTACTCCTCTTATCTCATTATCTTATCTCTCCGTGTGAAGAACAAAGCTAGATAGCATATTAGCCACAGACATAAACCCTTCCCTGGAATGGTTTACATTCCAGTAAGGGAGGGAGTAACAAATTCACTTGGAATGTGATAAATGTTATAGTACGTATAGACAGTGGTACAAGAAAGAGGAGTAATAGAGGAGCCACTCCTTCCGTCCTTTAGTCCTGTCTGTTTCTCAACACTCGACCTTAGAAAGTAAGTAGTCTTTGAACTGTTTTGAACAAGTTGAGTTTGAAGTATGGGCTGGACAGCTCAATTGAACTTTCCATCAGGCAATTAGAAGGTTTGGAGCACAAGAGAAATGAATGCCAGGATAGCAGCCAGCCAGTTTGGCAGAGCCTCTGCCGTATACCAGGCCCTGGACTGGGGGTGCCAGAGTAAGGCACTGACTCTGCCCTCCAGGAACCTACACTTGTAATCTTTTGCCACCTATGGTGAAGATAATTCAGTTCATACTGTGAGGGCCTACTGGGTGCCAGTACTTTTTACACTAGGGACAGATGTACCTGGGTGAGAGGAGGAAATTGCTGAGGGAGAATGTTGTACTAGAAGAGCAAAGAACATGCTCTTTTCACTGATGTTCGGTGAATGTCAATGGGCAGTCCTGATTAAACTGACCAAGGTTTAAGTTTTTTTTTAACAACTAGCTTTTCATTCATTCATGTACTTATTCATTCATTCATTCTTTTAATTTTTTTTAATTAAAAAATTTTTTTTTTTAATTTTATTTATTTTTCTCCATCTCCTCATTGTTTGCACTTGCCGTGTCTGTTTGTTGTGTGCTCCTCTTCCTTTTAGGAGACACCGGGAACTGAACCTGGGACGTCCCACATATCGCTTGAGCCACCTCTGCTCCCTGCTTTGTTTTGTCTCATGTTTTCTTCGTGTCTCTTGGTGCGTCATTTTGTTGCGTCAGCTCGCTGCACCAGCCTGTCACATCAGCTTCCTGTCTTGCTAGTCTTCTTTAGGAGGCACTGGGAACCGAACCTGGGACCTCTGTGAGAGCTCAATCCCTTGAGCCACATCTACTTCCCTAATTTTTTTTTTTATATCGATTTTGTGGTCTTAGGCAAATCACTTCAACTCTCAAAGCTCAAATTTCCTATCTGTAAAATGGGAAGAGTAGTAGAATCTACTACTTGGGTTTGTGAAGATTCAGTGAGATGATACATGCAGTGTTTTGCACAATGCCTAGCATAGAACAAGTGCTTAGTAAATGGAACTATTTTTGCTGTTTAGGCCAATGTTCAGAGAAATAGTTTATCCAAATTAGAACCACAACTAGAATGTAGCCGATCTGAGATTCAAAACTAGGCAATGTAACTCCAGAGCTAGTCTGGTTCAGAGTCTAGCATGAACCAATTTGTCACACAGCTTTCAATAAATGGTGTTTTTACTTAGGAAAAAATGAAAATTTTCAGTGTGTTCCGTGTGTATTGCACATATAAAAAGTGCATTTTCCCGGAAAACCCAGCACTAAATTTTCTGCCAGTGTAACAGTCCCTCTGATTCGATTTTTGGTTCAGATAAACCGGTGTGAGCAGGTCCAGGCTTGACAGCCACGTGGGCGCTGCATGGGAACCGGGAGGCCTTCGTTGCGCTGCTCCAACCACCAGGGGCCGCTGTTCCGGTTGCTGCAGAGTAGCGCTGTACCGCCCACTCGTCATCCCCCACGTGGGTCCGAATGGTTAGGCCCGCCGGGCAGGTAGTGCGCTTCCGCGGCTCCCCTCCACCCCCTTTCCTTCCCCCATTGGTAGGGGCTGCGGGTCCGGGCGGAAGTGGGGCAGGCGGGCGGGAGTGAGGCGTCACCGTTGTATATTCATGAGGCGCGCGCAGCCCGGCATGCTAATGAGGCGGGGTGCGGCGGCGGGCTAAGAGGCTGCTGGGCGGGCGGTGGCGGTGGAGGCGGCAGCGGGCGCGGTGCGACCCGGCGGGAGCGGCGTAAGCGCGGGGGTCGCAGGCCAGCGCGAACCGGGGCATGGAGCCGCCCGGTGGGGGCCCGGGGCCCGGCCGCGGGACCCGGGACAAGAAGAAGGGCCGGAGCCCGGACGAGCTGCCTGTGGCGGGCGGCGACGGCGGCAAATCCAAGAAATTTGTGAGTGTCCCTCCCACCCCTCTCCCTTTGCCCGGCCCCGCAACCGCCCTGGGGACCCCCGAGACACCAGCAGTCGGCCCTAGGGGCACCCGCCCAAACCTCGGGAGCCGCCCCCGCGCCTCCCTTCCTTGTCTGGCTGGGTCCTGGGCTCCGGCAGCCCGACATCCTCCTCCCGGACTTCGGGAAGCCCCGGAGTCGAGCCCGGCTTTTGCCCCGGCAGCCTCCGGCTTCTTTCACTCTCCTGCCTGCACGCTCTGCCGTCTGCCCCCATAGCCCCGCCAGCTCCCGGCCCCATCTCTTCGCTCCCAGCCCCACTTCCTTTCTTTCCCTGTTACTCGCACACGCCTTCTCTGTCTTGATCCCCCGTGCTTTCCTGGGTCCGTTTTCTCCAATTATCCTTCCCCCCCTTTTTTGGTAATCTCTTACTTCCTTCTCCTAAAGGTCACTTCCTTCCCCACGATTGATCCCTTTTCACCTGCTAACTTTCCTCCCGCCCAGTCCCCCCTGCTGGGCCCTCAGCCCGGTGTCACCTGATAATCCTTCCCCTCAGGAATGTTACCTGGCTTGCGCCCTGCCTTTGCTCCTCCCTTGGACGTTCGTCCTTGCGATTTACAGGAATCGGTTCCTGCCCCAGACCTCTGGTCATTCGGTCATCAACGTTAATTATTTGCCTTCCAATTTTTCTGTATCCAAAGAACCTGTCTCTGCCCTGTTGCTTATCACTTTTCAGGGAGTTAGAACTTCTATGATTATGCCCTTCTTGACCTAGGATGCTGATAAACCTCCTCGGTGGGGAGGAAGTTAGAACGCAAGTCCAAGAAGTTTGTGAGTAATTGAATTGCTTTTTATGCATTTCCCATGATAACCATCTCCTAAACTCCTCTTCTGCCACCTCCTGTGCCCCAAGGCTGCTGACATTCCCTTTTCCTACCTGTAGAAGAGTATGGCTTTCCTCAGGTGCCAGTGACTTCCACTGTGAGTCTGAAGAAATTTTGACATTCATGTAACCCTTTCATATTTCGTTACCTTTTGCCCACACTAAATCTTTCTTACTCTTCTCTCCAGGGAGCTATTTTGTCTGCATTTTACTGTAAAATAAGATTTGAAGCACTGTCCAAGAGAGGGAAAGAATCTTTGGTCTTAATAATCATTTGCTAGTTGTAACTGTGTTTTAGTCTTCTTTTCCAGGTGATTAACCTCGCCCCCCCAACCCTGTATCTCTCTCTACTGACCAAATGGTTTATAGCTCCTCTTTCTCTTTTCTCTTGTCCTAAGCATTCTGACCCAACTCCACAAGTTTAGGAAGAAAACTGATAAAGTGGTGGAAACAGGAAGAAAATGTTGCTTTGTGAACCAGAGGGCTGAGATATGGAGAGTAATAAATAGAATTAAAATAGTGACTCATCTCTTTTCTACCTTTTTCTAGCAAGACCAGGTGCTCCTGGACTCTACTTTCCAATGACTTACAAGCTCTAGGGACTGCCTGTTTTTATCTGGTGAACATCTTTTTGTGTCCAAGTGTAAAGTTAATAGGAGTGCTGCACTCCCTTCTCCCACCCCCCACCCCCCAAAAAACAATCTTAAATGATTAAAGCAGCATTTCCCTGTGTATCTTCGGAATAAGAATGGGCCCTCTAGTTGGAGAGCTTCCTAAGACTTAAGTTCTAGGGCTCACATTCCTTCTGTTTCTGTATCTTTTTGTTTTGATTTTGTTTCCATGGGTATTGTTTGACCATCCTAACCTGCATTCCAACTATTTCTGCTGATTTACAGTGACCTCTGTGACTTGTAAATATTTTTTCAAGTTCTTAGTAGAATTTTATATGTGCTTTTGTTTTATCTAACATGTGTGTGTTTCACAAATTTGTGAAATCTACTACACGTGTTGTGCTGTAAGGTGAGAACCCCCGGGAAACTCACCTTTCCTTTCACCTGTTTTTGGAATGTCACTGGAGTCTTGTATGAGGAGTGGATTTGGCTCAGAGTGGTTAGTATTTGCTTTTGAAAGGGCGGAGCTTAATCAAGTTCCCTTTTTCTTTCTGAGGTGTTGGTCTTAACCCGTAACTTTTTGGATTTTTAAAAAATGTGTAGCACAGGCAGTAAGGAATTGGCTTTAGTAGCTAAGGGATTGGAAGGTTTCCAGGAAAGTAGTGCAGCTTAACACCTTTATTGCCAAGTATAACCTGCCTCAAGACATTAGAATATTCTGTTTGAACTCTGTGGAAATGAAAGACTAGGAGGAGCATTGCAATCCACTTCTCTTTGTGTCTGTGTATATGTATGTGGGTGGGTAGTGTGGGCAAGATTGCTAGCGTGCTTTTGTTACCCATGGCTTGGTTTTCTTAAACTGCAGGCTGAAACGGAACTCAAAGCTGTTTCGCCTCCTCCACCTTTTCTCGAGTGTACGTCCTCTGGAACTCCATTAAGAGTGTACTTTATAAAACTGAACTGGTTTGGACAAAGTGTGCCTGGAGGTTGTTTGCGTTTGAGGGGTTACTAATCCCTATAGCTGCTACATACCTTTCTGGGTTTATGCACATTCTGAAGTACAGATCATAGTCTTGTATGGAAGATTATGGGAGATTTTCTATCTCTTTAGCCAAATGGAGATGGGCTCTAAGTTTAAAAAGCAGTTAGACATCATCTTTTAAAATATGTGATTGTTAGATGCTGATATGAGTGGCTGAAGCCAGGATGCCTGGTACTCCCCCTTGGTTCTTCATGAGTCAGTCTTCTTTTAGGCATCATACTCGTTGTTTTGGAAAGTCCTTAAGGATGAAGGAAAATAAGAGAACTATACATAAACAGAATTTGGAGCGTTTTCTGTGCTCTACAGCGTTGATAAATGTGGGTGTCAACTAGATGGATTTCTGAAGTTTAAGGATATGTACAACCAGGATGTTAGGAGGCTGAAGAGTATTCCTGCATTTTAATAGACTCCATTCCTTCTCATACAATCCAGAAATTGAAACATTCTAAGAGAAAAGCTTCCTGATTCAGCTAGGAGTATAACTTTGTAAAACCTGAATTTTAGTGTGGAATTAGAAAGAATACAAGATATATAATTTTTAAAATCTTGCATAATTTTGGATGCCTGTGCTGAATTATTACCATGTTACAGTTTCATGCCCTTCTGAAAGCAAAGATAGTGAGATTATAAATGTTTAGTTGTGGACCTTTGTCCAAAATGAGAGCAGTCAAAGGTGAAGGATGCCAGGCAGATTTTTTTCATTTTTTTTTCTCATTTTATAAACAATTTATTGAGGTATATCATTCATATATGAATATACATAAACAATAAGTGTATAGTAAAAGTTTTAAACTTACAGAACAAGCATGCATAACATCATGTAGGACTCCCATACATCACCCCACCACAAATACCTTGCATTGTTGTGAAACATTTGTAACAAATTATGAAAGAGCATTGTAAAAGTATTACTACTAACTACAGTCCGAATCTTACATTTGGTGTATTTCCCCCCAACCCACCTTATTTATGTTTTTGGTACATAAACCGTGTAATTTATCTAAAGTGTACAATCAGTGACATTTGATATAATCACCGAGTTGTGCATTCATCACTTGAATCAATATTAGAACATTTTCATTACTCCAAAAAAAAAAAGAAAACAAAAACAACAAAAAACCACTATCATACCCATATGTTAATGCTACTAATTACAAATCCTATGGTGTGTTTTCACCATTTCTGTTCATTTCCAAAGATTAAAAAATAACTTTTTACCAATTCTACACATATTAAACCTCAGCTTTCCATTCTCTAACCACATTCTACTCACTGGTGACCCATATTCTGGTTATTAACTCCATGAGTTTACACAATATATTTAGTTCATAATAGCACATCATACAGTATTTGTCCTTTCGTACCTGGCTTGCTTCACTCAACATAATGTCCTCCAGGTTCATCCACATTGTCCTATGCTTCACTACTTCATTTCTTCTTACAGCTGCATAATATTCCATCGTGTATATACATGACAGTTTCCATCTTTTGGCAATTGTAAAGAGTTGCTATGAACATCGGTGTGCAGATGTCTGTTTATGTCACTGCTCTCAGTTCTTCTATGTATATACCTAGTAGCAGTATTATCGGGTCACATGGTAGATCTATATCTAACTTCCTTAGGAACCGCCAGACTTCCGCAGTAGCTATACCATTCTACGTTCCTACCAGCAGTGAATAAGTGTTCTATCTCTCCAAATCCTCTCCAACACTTGTAGTTTTCTGTTTTTATTTTTTAAATAGTGACCATTCTAGTAGGTATGAAATGGTATCTCATTGTAGCTTTGATTTGCCTTTCCCTAATAGCCAGTGATGCTGAGCAGTTTTCATGTGTTTTTTCGCCATTTGTATTTCTTTAGAAAAATGTCTATTCAGGTCTTTTGCCAATTTTTTAATCGGGTCATTTGTCTTTTTATTGTTGAGTTGTAGGATCTCTTTATATATCATGGACATTAGAGCTTTGTCACATGTGTGATTTCCAAATATTTTCTCCCATTGAGTAGGCTGCCTTTTTACCCTCTTCACAAAGTCCTTTGGGGTGCAGAAGTGTTTAATTTTGAGAAGGTCCCGTTTATCTACTTTTTCATTTGTAGTTTGTGCTTTGGGTATAAGGTTTAAGAGATCCCCACATACAGCAAGGTCTTGTAGATGTTTCCCTATGTTATCTTTTGGAGTTTTATGGTCCTTTTATGTTAAGGTCTTTGATCCTTTTTTTTTTGAGTTACCAGTGGCCAGAAATTGAACCTGGGATCTCATATATGTGGGAAGCCAGCACTCAACCACTGAGCCACATTGGCTTCCCTGAGTTGGTTTTTTCGTTTGTTTTTGTTTTTCAGGAGGCGTCGGGAATGGAACCTAGGACTTCCCATGTGAGAGGCAGGAGCTTAACTGCTCGAGCCACATCCACTCCCTTTTGGTCCATTTTGAGTTGATTCTTGTATAGCAAGTGAGATAGGGGTCCTCTTTCATTCTTTTGGTTATGGATATCCAGTTCTCCCAACACCATTTGTTGAAGAGACTGTTCTGTCCCAGAAAAGTGGACTTGGTAGGTGTATCTATATCTTTCATTCCCATGAGCTCTGTTACCTTTTTTTTTTTTTAAATTGACTTTATTTTTTCTTTTTGGTACAGTTCTGTAAGTCCC
>JAQZBX010022024.1:0-31853 GCA_029593785.1 Cabassous unicinctus | reverse complement strand
TTTGTAATTTTTCTGAAATTTCCAAGAAAATACATTGGCATAAAATTGCTTATAATATTCTCATATATTTTTTTCTGCTGCAGCTCTACTTTGTCCTCATTTACATTTCTCTTTTGTTTGTTTTTGTTTGTTTTTGAGGCCAGTAAAAACTGTTTATTGAGAAAAGAGAGAATGAGAGTATACACCCAAGACATGAGTGCTACAGGGTGACATGTGCCCTCATTTATATTTCTAACACTTTTTATTTGTGTCTTCTGTTTTTCTTCTTTATTGGTTTTGCTTAACATATGTCAATATTACTTGTCTTTTTAAAGTCCAACTTTTGGCTTTGTTCATCCACTATTTTATCCATTATATGGATATATTCCAATTTGTTTATCCATTTACCCATGAGTGGACATTTTAGATGTTACAGTTTTTGTCTGTTACAAATAAAGTTGCTATGAATATTTGTATGCAACTCTGTGTGAACATATGCTTTCATTTATCTTGGGTAAATACCTTGGGTAGGTACATGTTTAACTTTTAAAAAACGGCAGAATTATTCTCCAAAGTGGTTGTAATATTTACATTCTCACCAGTAGCATATAGTTCCAGTTGCTCCACATTCTTGTCAACACTTGTTATGGTTGGTAATTTTAATTTTAGCCATTCTGATAAGTGTGTAGTGGCATTTAATTGAGCTTTCAGTTTGCATTTCCTTAATGACTAATGATGGTGACATCTTTAGTATGCTTATTTGACATTTATATATCTTCTTTAGTGAAGTGTCTGTTTAAATCTTTGGCTCACTTTTTAATTAGGTTTATTTTCTTATTGCATTTTGAGAGTTCATCAAATATTTTGGATCCAAGTATTTTTATAAAATATATTGTTTGTAAATATTTTTCTCTCAGCCTGTTGCTTATCTTTTCTTTCTCCAGTGTCTTTTGAAGAATGGTGCTTTTAATTTTGTTGAAGTTCAGTTGCCTAATCCAAGGTAAGAAATGTGTTCTCCTATGCTTTATTCTAGAATTTTCAGTTTTAGGTTTTACATTTAGGTCTTTGGTTCATTTTGAGTTTTTATGTGTGTATGCATGTGAGTGCAAACCTGGCATAGGGAAAGGTGCTCGATAAATATTTGAATGTACTACTTTCTGTTATGATACAAATTAAGAAACTTAAAAGCAGGACGTCATTCAGTTTCTTAATGTAAGTTAGCCTTGATTAACAGGCACAATATTTATTGTTTTGTAGGGAGGATGGGGATGAAAAAAGGGTAGCTGGGTAGGTAGAAGAGGTCCAAGGGGCAAAATCTACTTGTTCAGATTTAATAATGAGCTGCCTGACCTAAATAGCTCAGGTATATTTTTATGGCAGGATGGGTTTTCAGTACCTTCAGGCTCTTTATTCCTCCCTATTCTCTTTTTCAGTGGGGAGGAGGTAATTTAGCATAACACCAGCATTATGCTCTGAGAGGCAATCAATACAAATAAGAGAAGTTTTGATTGGTATTGTACTGCATGCCCTGAAAAAGATAGGCCCACACCAAGGCAGTGTCACTCGCCAGCTGATGGGAGACTACCCTTCCTGAAGGCACAGTGTCCCAGAGGGATTGACCAACTAAACATGGAGCAACGACCAAAATGACATCAAAAGTTTTTTCTCTTTAACAGTGGAATTTTGCTTTTAGAATATTCCACTGCCTGGACTTGTTGCAAAGAAGTTTATATAGGAGAGGGGTCATGGTATTCATAAGATACCTGATTCTAATCGTCTTTCTCTGAATTGGTTTATATCACAGAATCTGAAAGTTCTGGGTCCCCAACTTAAAACTCAAAATCCTCTTAGAAAGCCCCAGATTTCTAACAAGCCCAACTCCTGTCCTAATTTTCCTATGGTAACTCACCTCCCCCCTCCCTTTGAATGTCACATGCCTCTGTTGCCCAATACTAAGCTATCCAAGATGGAAATCAAAAGGCTTACCTATATGATGTTTCTTAACTTTCTGGTTTTCTGTTTCCACATGTAAGTATGGCTCAGAAATACACGCAAGGAATAAGATATTTGTCTAATTACAGCTATATACCTTAGGAAATATGTTCAGCCTAAATAGTAAATGGCTATTAATTTTGATTCACGATTAGCATGTGTTGCAGTGGGATCTGCCTGACATTCTCCTGTGCATAAATTTATGCAGCCACAAATGTTAAACAACTTCCTCCTCAGCCCAATTTGTGACTCCAGAATCAATAAATTTGTCAAATGATTTTAGAGAGGGAAGAAAGTATAGACAAAAATTGTTTGGTTTGAAATCCTTTCCTAAGAGAGAACTTTTTCAGGAATAATTTCAGAAAGACCAAAGCTGCTGAGTACTACAGGAAGGGAAAGAAAGTAACCCAAACTATTTTGGATTATAGATGGACTCTTTATTTCTGATGTAACAAGGTCAACAGATCAGAGGAACTCCATCACTTTACCTTTACCTGATTCATTCAAATGCTATAAAAAGCTGAGGTAGTCCGGGTTTAGCCAAGGAGGAGGAGTCACCAGTCTCTTCAGAAAGCCTATTGGGGTTCAAAGAGAGTCTGTGCTCTGTCTGTCTGGGTTGGTCATATTTAAGGGCTTACTGTGAACACATTTTCTATAGGTCACTGTGGTGGTTTGGAGCTGTATGCACCCCAGAAAAAACAATGTTCTTAAATCTAATCCATTCCTGTGGGTGTGTACTCACTGTAAGTAGGACCTTTTGATGAGGTTACTTCAGGTAAGGCGTGGCTCTCCTCAATCAGGATGGGTCTTAATCTTATTACTGGAGTGCTTTATAAGAGAATGAAATTCAGACAGATAGAGAGGAAAGCTAAGGGAAGCAAGAAGCTGAAATGGAACCTGGAAGAGAAGGAAGAGCCCAGGAGAGGCTGCCAGGTGCATTGCCATGTGACAGAGGAGTCAAGGATCGTCTGCAGCCAGGTCTTCAGGAAGAAAACATCGCCTTGATGATGTCTTGATGTGGCCTTTTCCCCAGCCTCAAAACCATGAGTGATTAAATTCTCATTGTTTAAGTCAACCCATTTCATGGTATTTGCTGGAGCAGCCTAGGAAACTAAAACAGTGATGCTTTGGGCATTATATGTGAGTAACTGGATTTATTTTATTTTATTTTATTTTATTTTTTTTATTTTTTTAAGATTTATTTATTTTATGTATTTATCCCCCCCTTGCTGCTTGTGCTGCTGTGTCCATTCGCTGCGTATCTTCTCTGTGTCTGCTTATCTCCCCCTTGCTGTGAGGTCCCGCCGCATCAGCCCACGGCGCCGTGCGAGCCGGCCTGCCCTCACAAGGAGGCGCCGGGAAGTGAACCCGGGGCCTCTCATATGGTAAACGGGTGCTCTATCCATTGCGCCACACCCGCTTCCTGCCGTGAGGTTGCTGCATCAGCCCACCGCACCCCGCACCGCTCAGGCCGGCGTGCCCTCACAAGGAGGCCTCGGGACGCGAACCCAGGCCTCCCATATGGTAAACGGGGGCTCTATCCACTGAGCCACACCCGCTTCCCAGTAACTGGATTTAAATTTTTTTTTTTTTCTGGGTGCACATTAACAAGTCTCAGGGTTCAAACATTTTGTATTCTAACTAATTGACTATCTTACTTTTACCTTCCTTAGACTTTACCTTTCAGAATTCTAGTACCATTGTTGCTTATGTCTTATAAATTAAGTGCAGTGTTTAAGATTTCTTCGATTCAAATTCAAAGTCTCCATTTACTGTGTGCTCCTCTCAGTGCCTGCGTTTCCCCACCTGTAGAACTGGGATGATTAGAAGAGAACCAGCAGTTATGAACCAGGGAGTTCATTCCTGTAAAGCCCATAGAATCTGCTACACCGTAAATGCTCAGTGAATGTTAGCTGTTGTTTCTGTCATGTGATCTCTGCTTATCTACTACTGTTTTGAATGACCGGGTTTTATTCTTAGTGCTTAATCATCTCTATCTTGAACTGATGATTATTTATATAACCAGAGCCACCTGTGCCATTGTTAACTCACTAGCTATAAGAAGGTGGTTTTTTTTTTTTTTTAATGATTAAGCTATTTATGTTTTGCCTAAGTAGCTTTGCAAGCAGTCATGTCCCCTTCACCTACATATTTCCTTTTGTTGGTTGCCATTGCTCTTGTGTGTCTAACATTATGCTAAAAGCCTGCAAAAAGGGCAAGAGCTTGAATATAAGTTCCATGAGGACAGGGACCAATACGCTATATCTCCTGTACCTAGCACAGAGCTCTGCACGTGATAGGTACTCCATACTTATTAGATGAACAAGCAAATGAATGGAGGCAAAGACCTTTGTCAGAGCCATTCCCCTAGGAGTACAGCATGGGTTTCCACAGACAGAGAAAGTGTATTTGTTGTGTCCATTAAAACTCATCTGGATATGTCATCACAGAAGGACAGGGTCTCAGTGAGTGGAGCCCAGGTGGGTGACAGAGTCAGCACATTATTTTCTAAGGAGAAGACACCATGAGAAACAAAAACAGACCCCATGGTGTGGACATAGGCACTGAGAGGAAAGTGAGCCAGCTTGGGACCACAGCTGAAGTGGTTATTGAAGAATCTAAGATTTCCGTTTTGGAGACTTGTCTGTTCTGAAGCTGTTAGTGTTTTTCTGAAAGTATTTCCTTGTTTCTCATCCATAGCTTAACTCTGCCAATACTAAGGAGAACCAAGCAAGAGCTTTGGGGGCTGACCTTTGAAACAAGTCTGGGTGTGGTGGGCCTTGCTAGGGGGAGTGAGAGAAGTTTAAGGGGAAAGCCCTACATAGTCAGTCATCCCTTCCCACCTGCAGATTGTCTTTCCAGAGCTAGTCTCTGCTAAACCCTCATATCGTGTTTTGTTTTAACAATGAAGGCTGTTCCTTTATAATTCTCTCTGACCAGAAAACGCCCAAAGGGAGGACTTCCGTTTCAGGCTATATGAGAGTAATTACCAGAATTACCCTCCCTCTGAAATAACCGGAAAATTGCACAAAATATTGATGTATTTCAGACTTGTGTTTTCAGACACTGGACAACAGACTGTGAGCCCTGAGAAAAAGCAAATAAGTGAGGTAAGAACTGAAGCACAGGGAAGGGGGCCCATACAGAGTCTGGCAATCTCATTGAAGTGAGAAGACGAAGATTGGAGACAGGGGCAGCCAAGGTAGCTAGAATTTGCAGGGCACAGTACCAGAGAGAAGGGAGCAACACAGAAAAGAGTTCCAGAAATGTCCCTTGAGTCTTTGGCTGAATGCTAATCTGTGCACGTACGAATCCCATGAGGTCCACAAGAACAACTTCTGAGGAAAGAATACCAGAACTCACACAGGGCTGGGAATTGTTCGAGTTCCCTCCAGCCAGAGTGGAAAAATTACCTAAGAGATTGAAAGTCTCTAATTTGTGGGCAAGAGGGCTGGTGAAGAGGACTAAGTAACAAAGCTTCAGTCAGCCAGAATCCCAATGTTTTAGTTTTCTAGGCTGCTATGACAAATACCATGTAATGGTTTGGCGTTAAGCAACAGGAATTTGTCTCATGGTTTCAGAGGCTAGAAAGCCTGCTTCTTCCCGGGGTCAACAGTGTGCTGATGCTGGCTTGCCTCAATCCTTGGGTTCCTTGACTTTTTATCTCTGCTTCCTTCCAGTCACATGGTACTGTCCCCTCCTTTTCTCTTCCAGGATCCTGCTAACTTCCTGCTTACAGTTCCTCTGCATGGCTTTCTGTTACACTGGCTTCCAGTTTCTTTCTTTAGAACGCCTCCAGTAATCCAGATTAAGCCCCAACCTCAGCCAGTTGCTATTCTTAACTAAAAATACCATCTTCAAGAGGTCCTATTTACAATGGGTTCTTATCCACAGGAATGCAGATTGAGATTAAGAATATGTCTAACATATATGCATATGTATTTATATATCATTTTACAAATATTGGTATGTACTGTGAAAAATCTTGATTTTTACGAATAAAAAAAAAAAATATGTCTAAAGTGGGGTACATAATTCAGTCTACTACACCAACTCAGTTCCAAAAAAGCTAAAGATTAGGGAAAGGAGAGAAAAAGGATAAAAGGGAAAGGGGTATTCTATGAAGGGTTGTGGGAAGAGCTATTCTGAGAACAAAAAGACAAGTGATTTATGTTTGAAATTTTATAGAGATGTTAGAATACTTGATTGTCATAAAACAATGTAGCTGAAGACCTCAGGGGTACCTGAGGTTGAGAAAGTTTTAATTCCTTTACATGTAGTCAGTCCATTGCAGTGATTATGTTCAACTACAACATGCATAGGCCCTAAAGCTAGGTCATCACAGGCACTTGAGATGAGGTAATAGTGGTGCATTTTATATGTTAGAGAGGATAGAAAAAGAAGGTTCTCTGTCCTTCTTTGTGGGAGGCTATTTACAGAACAGGAACCACAGTGATTTTGGGGGTATCACAAGGCCTTTTAGAGGAGAAAATCAGGGTGTTTCCTCTGTGGATTTCCAGAAAGTCACCTTTTTCTCTGTTGACTTCCTTTAGCAAATTATTATGGTCCATAGCAAGCTTGGAGCCATTAGGTATTCCCAGGGGTACCAATGTGAGGATGTGGCCAGGATTAGGCAGGGGCCTGGGCCATACTCACACACTGCTAGAGTCCTGCGCCTGGGAGTTCCTGCTTCTCTGAGGCTCAGTGACTTGGCTGACCTCGTACCTAATTTGGATTATCTTCTTACATGTGAATAAAAAACGCCAGCATTTATAATTGAACCCCAGAGGGAAGACATTCCAAAATAAGAACTCTGGAGATGTGAGGCAATAGTGTTTCCTTTATTGACTAAAAAACAATTATGAGATGGACCTTGTTCTGTTGCTTGGGACTCATTTCCTTTGGTTCCCAAATAAGGATTGAGACATCATGTTCCATCCTGTTCCTGGTCTAGACTGTTTATTGTCCTCCAGAACTATTGAGACAGCTTTTCATAAGCTCCCCATTCTCTTGATCCCCATTGAAAAAAGAATAGACCATCCCATTTTCACCAGTCCTCCCCACACTCACTGAGTTTTAATGAGAAAGAATGTAATGGAAAGCTTGTTAGTGATGTGTTTTTAGCTTTATTGAACATTTCTTAAAAATATTTGATTAATTTTAGGCCAGGCCTAATTTCTTTTAGTCCCTGAAATATACAGGTCTTTGATCATTTCCATGTTCTCTTAAGCAGGTATGTAAACTAGTAGACTTTTTCTTTTTTTTTTTAAGGTTCAAACAGTTGAAATTTTTAAATTTAACAGACAAGATTTGTATCTTCCCAAATAAAAAGACCAAGTAAAGAAAGTTATATGGGTCTTCATTGGTGGGGTAATGGTTCTTTGCCAGAATCAACTAGGAATTTATTTTGTTAAACGTGACAGATTTCTATGTTTATTATTTTTCAATGCAAACTTTGCAATGTGCTGAGCTATGTAGTAAAGACTGCTATGTTTATATATGCATACATGTATTAGTTCTGGAAAAAGATGCATGAGTTCATGTGCGTTATATAAACATAGCAATTGGTCAGAAGAAGAGTTTCTGATCATTAGGACATTAATGAATAACAAGCATATTGTAAGCAAAGAATGACCAATAAGCACATGTTAGTTGAGATGTCAGCCAGGAACTTTGCTGGTCCTACACCTGGAAGGTCCAAGGTCTCAATCTTCCCAGGCAAGCCTATGCTCTTCCAGATTTGTGTAATCAAGGCCTGTGATGCTGTGGGTCTGTAACTCACTTGCTACATTGTAGCTCCCCTAGTCCTAAAACAATGTATGATGGCCCAGCCCTACTCCCCATGTAAAAAGCAGAAAATGATCTTCCTGTCACTGGGAGGGGAGTGTGGATCAAGGACTTACAGAGACCCATGGCCCCTTCTTCCCCCTGGAGGATATAGGGAATCCTTACTTCCTTCCACCCCTGTAGGAGCCATCAGGAGGCATCATCTCCTAACCACAGGATCACATTCAAAGCAGCCTGGAAAGTGCAACATCATCACCTCCAAAGGGCTCTGAATTACCTATGTCCCATGATGACACAGGGTTTAACCCTGACTGCCCGGTGACTGAGCGTTGGCCTTGGTTTAACATGGACAGCCCCCTTGGCACTCTCCAGATCAGCTTTCCTCCTATGTGGATCATTGTACCTGGAAACCACTCATCACTGGTCTTGTACTTTTATACCTTATTTTTGGGAGTATGTAGGTTTCTTGTCACACAAGTCTCATATCCAAACTTCTTGCTCAAGCCTAGCAAAGACGGACTAGGGTTCAGGTGGGGCCAGTGGTCTCAGTCATTCTCAGTTTTCTGATTGAGAATGGGCCAGGTGAGTGCTACTTGGAAGTAAGCTCTTACCCAGGCTAACATGCATTGTACAAATGCTGCAAAGTGGATACATGAACCTAGCACCCAAGATACTATTTAGCATACCATGGTAGTGATTCCATAAATGTTAGTTTCTCTCCCCTTCTCCAAATTCAGTTTGATTCCTCCAGGTGATTTGCATTTCCTTCTCCTTCCTATAGCTGGTCCTTACCTGTATCATTTCCCCAAACTAGCAAAGTCAGAGTAAAGAGGGAAAACGAATCCTTCACTACTGTCTCTTGCTGGGGAGGGAGACACTGAAACTCTTGACTTAAATGAAGTTTGGAATTATCCAAAGAGTAAGTGGTCCATAATGCCCCCCTCCCAAGTCCACTGTTACATTTGTCTCTGACATATTTTCAGCATCCATCTGTAACCAACAGACCCAAAAGAACATGGATTCTGAGTCCTGATAAAGGGTGTTCAGAGGGCTGGGCATATTGATGTTCCAGTTTACCAGGGCTCCCTACGCAGAAACCCTTGTGGAAAGTAGAGATTGACAGTAGATCCCAGAGTTATACTTTGGAGCAGTTATCCAAGAGGAGAATGGTGACAGCCCACCATGGTCTTGGGATAAGGATTATGGGGGCCAGAGGGGTGCTGGAGTGGGCAGGGCAGAGGCATGGGCAGGGTTGCCCCAAGCGATACCCCAACCCAGGAATGCAGGAAGGAGGCTCTGAAGCAGTGCCTGGACCTGGAGCTGTGCCCACTGTCAGTGTCTGCTGCATGTCACCCCTGCATCCTCGGCATGTCCGCAGTTTGTCACTCCCCATTTGGAGAAGCTGCAGCGGAAGACGGTATCCTCAGTGCCCTTGCAGGCAACATCATCCATCCAAATCCTCCCTGTGCCTGTGGAGATAAGTCAACACAGTTTCTTAGCAGCTGTGCAGGAGAGCAGGGAGGAGGGGAAAAGGCAGCATTGCGGTTTCTGAGCTTATGGCCCTTTTCAAAGCTGGTGGCTCCCATATGCTCCACCCAACCCAGATCCCAGGCTTATTTTCTCAGCTCAGTCTCTTGATGGTGATGATGGTAAAATTGACTAAGTACCTTCTCCATATCAGGCATCTTAAACATAATGATCTTCCCCAGTCCTCGCCATGGTGCTGTGAGGTAGTTATGAATAAACCCATTTTATAGTGGGAAAACTGAGGCTGTGAAAGCAGTTGGTCCAAGTAGCTTAGAGTCTTGCTTCTCAGAGTCTGGTGTGTGGACCGGCAGCATCGACCTCACCAGGAGCTTGTTAGGAATGCAGAACCTCGGGTCCCACCTACACCTACTGAACTAGAATCTACATTTTAGCAGTGATTATGCATTAAAGTTTGAGAAGCACTGATACAGAGAAAGAAGTTGGCCTCTGTAGCACGACAGTCCTAGATTCAAGTCTCAGCACCATCTAGGGTGACCATTTCAGTTTTAAACCTGGGAGGGGATTCCCAGGATGTGGGAATTTCAGTGCTAAACCGGGTTAAGTTCCAGGCAAACAGCATGAGTTGCTCACTCCAGCATTATCACTTACTAATTCTTTGACCCGGCACCAAAAAGCACTAGGTTAGAGTCATAAATTGGGTTCTAACATTTACTTGCTGTGTCACCTTGAGCAAGGCAAATGAGGTAATAATTCCAGGATTTGAAAGGGCTTCGAAAATGACCAAAGCCCTTTATACAAGGTAGTTCGGGTATTAGTACCTCTCCCGGATCCCCCTGATCCTCCTCCCTGTTACAGCTCACTGAAGAGTCTGGCAAACCACACAACTCTCAAACGGCAACCTCCCATACCATTTCTTTGCAGCCATACAACCTTTCCTTTTCCAGGAATTTTGAGAAGTAATTCCTAACACCTTGAAACTCTATAACTCACTCTTGAACTGCACCGATGAAATTCCTTTACAATGAATGTCAAGGGAGCAACTAAACCATTTCGATGACCACTAATATACTGTATAACTAAACAGTTAAGGCATATTTTTGTCATACAGAGATTTTCAGCACATGTAATGGGATTGCTCTGCAGTAAATTCAGGGACAGAGCTGGGGCGAGGCCTCCTTCCGGCTGACTTCTTGGATGTTGTTTCTTCCCCAAAACCTCTTCCCTGGCCCTGGCCCTGGCCTGGATACCCTGTGGCTCTTACACAATAAGCTCTTTCAGGCAGAGCAATAAGTCGCAGATTAAATGTCTCCTGGAAAACACATCAGTTTACAAATTACCCAGGAAAAGGTTGCATGCAGGCCCAAGAGCTCTGTGGAATTAATTAGTCACACCCAAAGCAAATAAAGAAGCTCCGAGGAGACGACAAATAAAGAATAGCCTAAGGTTACCCAACCCTAGTGCATATACAGTATATCTAAACTCCAAATGCTAGTTGGTGTTTAGCCAGAGAGTTCTGGTTAATGATCAGCCTTGAACTAATAAAATGGGACTAGGGTCATTAAATTAGCATCATTAAATGTTTGCATTTACTAGACAGTATGGATGATCACTGAAAGGCTAATTAGCCAGCCACCCATCTTCCCTCCTCAGACCATGGCCTTGAGGCCAGAACACTGACTACTCTAGGTACCAATTGTTGCTTAGGCATTAGAACTGACATCTGATTATTCTAAGCCTGGTCCAGGACCGGGAACATTGGCATCTCCTAGGAGTTTTTAGAAATGCAGAGTGTTGGGCCCCACCCCAGATCTGAATCAGAGTCTGCATTTCAACAAGCTCCCCCAGGCAATTCATATGTGCATCCAAGTACATATGTGCTATCTCTCTCTTTTTTTTTTTTAGTACTGGGGCCTGGGGATTGAACCCAGGACCTCGTATTTGGAAGCCAGCGCTCAACCACAGAGTCACATCAGCTCCCCTGAGTTGGTTTTTTTGTTTGTTTTTGCTTGTTGTTTTGTTTTTGTTTTTTCAGGAGGCACTGGGAATGGAACCTGGGACCTCCCATGGGGGAGGTGGGCGCTCAACCACATCCCCTTCCTGTGCTATCTCTTTTGAGCTAGTGTGATGGTTAGGGTAATGTGTCAACTCGGCCAGGTAATGGTACCCAGGCAAGCACTGGGCTAATTACAAGGACATTTATGGATTTTAGTCATCAGTGAGTTCATTGGATAGATGGCTGATTACATCCACAATCAACCAAAGAGATTACCATCAGCAATGAGTGATGTTTTAGCCAATCAGTTGAATGCTTTAAAAGGGGAAGTGATTTCAGCATTCAGAGAGAATTTTCCAGCTTGACTTTGGACAGCCAATGTCTCCTGGGAACTCATCAGGGACCTTCATTGGAGCCCTTGGTTTGCATTCTGCCTGTGGAATTTGAACTTGTGCATCCCCACGGTCACATGAGAGAATTTTATAAAATCTCATACTATTTACAGATATCTCCTGTTGATTCTGTTTCCCTAGAGAACACTGACTAATACAACTAGTAACAGCCCTATCAGGAAAGGAGGGTATGGACTATTCTCCCTGTTTTACAGATGAGGAAAAAAAAAAAAAGAAGACGCAATAAGGTCATGTTTTATCTTGAGGAGGTAAAGTTGGGACTAGAGCCCCAGGTCTTCTCTTATTAGAACATTAGGGGCTGTTTGAAGGTGACACTTGTTTGGATGTGTAAATGGAGATGGAACCTTCTCCTTAATATCCATTCATCCATTCAACAAATATTTGAGGGCCCACTCTGTGCTCAGCACTATTATGGGTGTTTGGAGTACATCAATGAACAAAAAAAGATAAAACACAACAAAAAATCTTTGCTTCATGGAGCTAACATTCGAGCTTATATATATTTATTTGGAATAGTATTACTAGTAGGAATAAGTTGTACTTAAGCTGTAGAGTGCCACACAGATATAGGAAGGAAAGCTATAAAGAAGGTAAGAAAACTGAGGCCCACAAAGATTAAGTGACTTGTCAATGGTCCTATAACTATTAAGTGGAAGAGGCCATGACTTATGCCTCTGATGCCAGTTTAGTCCAGTACTTGCTCCCATAACCATGGTACACAGCACATAGCACCTAACACTAAAGCCAGGGATTGGCAAACTGTGGGCCAAATGCAGCCCAATACTTGTTTTTATAAAGTTTTATTGGAACACAGTCCCATCCATTTGGTTATTTTTGAGCTACAAATGCAGACTTGAGTAGTTGTGACAGAGACTGCTTGGCTCACAAAGCCTAAAATATTTATTATCTGGCCCTTTACAGAAAAGGTTTGCCAACCCTGACACTAAGCCATCTCCCAGCATTTGAATCTTATAGAAAAAAGGGCAACAACTGGTAATAATGATATAATTATATGTGAATGCTCCCAATTTCAGCCATCTATCCCCACCTACAAATTATTATTTGCATTTGTACCCATCCTTACCTCCTTCTCTGTCAGTTTCATGAAGGGTTTTCTCTGCCGGTTCCAGGCTAATTAACTCCCAGCTGTGCTAGATATCTACACATCTGTCTCCTCCTAGACCTTGTTCCAGTCATCATCCCTTTGTCTTCTGTGTTTGTATCCACTCCCTCTCCAACAGCTCCAGGACCAATTTAAAATGTAAAAAACATCCCAAGTCGCTCCCATTTGGGTCTTTCCTTGCTTTTTGCCAGGGAAACAGATAATTTGATTACTAAGTCCTGTCCAGGAAAAGTTTTATGGTGCCAGACCACTGGAAGAACTGCCAGGGTTTGGCCATATCTTGTGTTACACTGGGGAGGGCTTAGGTTAGACAGGCAGAGAAATCTCTTCCTTCCTCCCCCCGCCCTTTCCTCTCCTCCCATATTTATACAGTGTCTGTTATGTTCCAGGCACAGTTTCCGAGTTTTGGAGCTATAAAAGTAAATCCTCAAGATGTTCACAGGTATATTAAATATCAGAAGAGTGAGAGGTACTAAGCACAAAAATGCTGTGGGAACAGAGTAGGGGTATTTACTTCATGAAAAGACGGACAGAGCCACAAAAGCTTCCCTCAAGAGGCTCATAATTGAGTTGAGCTTTAAAAGGTGAATAGGAATCATCTAGATGAAGAAGGGCAAAAAGGCAGTCCAGACAAAAGGAACAGCATATGAGAAGCTAGGAAGACACGATGCAGCAATACATATGTTCAGAGAACCACAGGGGATGTATATGATTGAAGGACAGTGTGTGCAAAGCAGAGGTGGGGAAAGGGGAGGTGGGCAGGAGCAGGATTAGGAAACTGAACTTGATCCTGAGAACAATGATCTCAGGACAATGATCCTGAGAACACCCACTGAGGATTGGGTACTCATTTTAGATAGATTCTTGACAGCCAGGAGGAGGAAAGGCCCCGGGAGCCAGGCTGGAGGTGGTGGGAGAATAGCTCGTGGAGGATTGGAGCTACCACTGCACCCACTTTGACTGATACTCCTACCTTCACCCAACATGTAGCACATGTGCCATGGGACCCCGCCCTGCAATCCTTGCTTTGCATATATTATGTCATTGAATTTTCATGATAATCCTTAAAAGATGGGAGAAATGAAATCTGCCAGTTAGTAAATGGCAGATATGGGGTTCTAGTTTGGGTGGTTTCACTCCAGAGCTTCTAACTCAGTGAGAACCAAGAGGAGAGGACAGAGTAGGTGAGAGGGTGGAGGGCCACCCGGTTTCCGGCTTGGGTGGGGCCTGCATGAGATGGTGGTGCCCTTCAAGATGAGGGTTTGGTGGGAAGAAAGCGCATGCGATTTTGACATGGAGTTCACCTGAACACTCTACGTGAGAGGAAAAAACTTGGGTGGCAGTGAAGCCCAGGTATGGAGGCAGCTCTCAGAGATCAGGCAGAGAGTGAGAAAAGCAGAGGCTGGAGCCCTGGAGAGAGCCAAAAGTGACAGAGGGGGGAGAAGAGGGAGCTAGGGTAAAGAAAGTTGTAAGAAGGAGGGGCAGGTAGAAGGCAGCCAGGAGGCAGAGCCTCCGGGGTCCTGTGAGGGCCGGAGGAGTGACCGCCTAAGGTCTTGGCTGGCAATGAGGAAGCACAGCCAGAAGGGAGCAGACAGAAACAGAGAAGATGGAAGGGCCAACGGCTGGGAGATTCCATGGGGCTGAAGAGTGGGTGTACTGGGAGTGGGAGTCAGGACACCCCTGGGGTAGGGGGTTGTGGTTGCAGGGGGGGATGGTGGGGTTTCTGCTGGACCTTATGTACAGCTCCCCTTGCTGCCAAGAGAGGTGAACATTTCCCTCCCCTCTACCCCAATAGCTGCTGCTGCTGCCATAGAGCCTTTACCACGCTGACCGGAAAGTCTAAACTTGCTAACTCCCCTCCTAAGCTGAGCATGTGGAGGTCAGGACCAGGCTTATTCCACTCCATGCCCTAGCACCCAGCCCATGGTAGGTGCCCGGAAGCGTCTTGTGAAGGGAAGGAAGAGAGGGCAGCCTGGGCTAGCGGAAAGGGCGCCCGAGGAGCCTCGGTTGTGTAGATCCCCCCACTTATCCAGGCCTCCACTTCTGCATGCTCCATTAATAACACCTGTCCAGCCTACCTGTCAAGGTCTTGCCTATCACCTGAGATCAGTTACTGGACCATGATGAGGAAATAACAATGCAAATCTGACAGATATGTGCAAGTGAGTTAAGCTTCCCATCGACTGGTCTAAAGGAATCCAGTGGCAATCTTAGAGCTTCCCCACACATTCGACAGTACAGAAATCAAGGGAAAGAAGGAAGCCACAGTTTCTGATGGGATTCCTGGCTGGGCTACCTATTAACCAACCAGCAGTTTCAGGCTAATAGTACTCACTTCCCATTTCCACCCCCCCACCCCCCAAAAAAAGGTTTTACTTCCACTCATTAGAAAGAAGGCCTTGTTGGAGTCAAACATGGACAAGTGAGAACTGTTCCAAGTCTCCCTCATGTGAACAATAATGTCTATTTTCCTTGAAGAAAAAGAGGCTGAAATGAAGCCTGGAGCTTTAAGTAGGAGAAAAGCGTTCTCTCCCTGTGGGCTGCCCCTCAGGCAGCCGGGAGCCCCTTTGAACTCCTGGTGTGCTCCAGCCTTTATGTAGAGGCCCGGTCAGACTGGAGTTCATCGGCTGCTTTCTGCCAGCTGTCTCAACAGATTTCACAGTTACTTACTATCCGCCGATGCCATTGAGATCTAAGGGACGAGATTGTGGGAGGTGAGGAGAAAGGGCTGCTGGGAGGAGTGGAGGGTTCTGCGGTCAGTTCCGTGGGATGCATCAGGCCCTCATCTCATGCCACACCACCGGCCCGTTTAGCCATTTGGCCATTTAACCCTGGGCGCGGGCTGCCCGGGGCCTTGGGCATGACAGTAGACGTGCTGGCTCATGCCGCTCCAGAGCTTCTACGGGGAACCTGGCAGCTGGGTCTGAGAGCATCAGGCCACATCCCTCCTACAGTCACCGGATATGCAGCCTCCAGACAGTGAGCAGTGGCATCTTAAGTCCCAGGGGGATGGGGTGGAAGGCATGTCAGAGCACCTGCCAAACCCCTTTAAGTTACACACGAGGAAACCAAGACCCAGAGTGGAGAAGCACCATGCAGGCAGGGGGCGGCATGCTATTCTACAGGTGGGGGGAGGCCCCGGTTAGTGCAATGGGACCATTGTTTTAGTTGTGTCAACACAGGCTCCTCCATGTTCAAGGTCTGAGAGGAGAAAGCAGGTGTGAGTGTGAAAGTGTGTGTGTGAGAGTGGCTCTGTGAGTGTTGCACACATGTTGGTGGATGTCTGTGTGCAGCCCGAGTCAGTTCGGGTGGTGGTGGCAGTGAGCATGCTAGACTGAAAGAGAAACTCCACGCAGTGAGCAGGGCTGGAGCTGGGGTAGAGCCAGCCTCCTCTCAGCAGGAAAGGGGCGGACGGACCAAGTCAGCGTCTACCTGGTAGGGGTCGTGCTCCTTCCTCCAAGTTCCTTCTCGCACCTATTGGGTAGCAAGGGGGGTGTGCTGGAGCCTATTGAAAGGAAATGGTGAAGGCTTTTGAAATCTTGTCATGTGAGGACAAGATGAAAGAAGTGGGGATATTCATCTGGAGCAGATAAAACTCACGAAGAACACAGATGACTGAGCTGCCTGTTTGGCTGTACCATTTGCTGGCTGTCTGACCTCTCCGTGCCTCTGTTTCCTTATTTGGAAAAAGGGAATACTATCTGTATCTTCTTCACAGTGTTGTAAGGATGGAATGAGTTCATATTTGTAACATGTTTAGCACAGAGTCTGGCTATATAAGCGTTAAATAATAAGCAGCAGTAGAGATAAGAGACCAAATTACTAAGAGCTGAAGAGCTGTCAAGTGGAAGAGAGACTAGATATATTTACTGAGACACAGGGAGCAGAACTAGGGCCAGTAGGGGAGACTGGCAAGAAGGAAAGATTTAAATTCAGGGGAAAGAAGAATTTTATAATAAGCAGAAATGTGTGAAGACAGACAGGCTTGCCCTGAGGGACCATGAACTCCCCGTTGAAGGAAGGATTCAGGCCGGGGGGCCATTTGGCAGGAGCCCAGATTGCTGGTGGGGGATTCAAGCTCTGGAGGAGAGGTCAGACCAGGTGGCCCTGAAGGTCTCTTGCAGTCCTCAGACTCTTGAGCCCTCTCATTAGGGCAGAGTCCTTTCCCTTCTGTGTGCCTTACCTTGCCCGAACCGAGCAGTCCGGTATACCTCCTCCACGCCACGGAAGCCCAGCATGCGGCACACCACGTCCCCGTCCTTCTTGTCCCAGCCGTCATCACACACGGTGCCCCAGCGCCGGTCGTGGTACACCTCCACGCGGCCCTCGTGTGGGCCCGAGCCGTTCACCAGCCTGATGGCCACGCTCTCCACACCACCTGTGGGAGCAGCAACCCTTATTACCCAGCTCTGAAAATACCAGGGTCCCACCCGGGGCACGAGGGATGCCAGCCAAGGCCACAACCTTCACCGACAGAATCGGTTATGCTCCCTGCCCTCTGTTAGCCTTCTCTCCAGACCCGGGGACTGCCAGGAAGGAGGGCAGAGGGAGATGAGAGGAAACCAAGGGTGGCCGAGGCTTTGGGGGCAGGGTGGTCTACCTGTGTAATTAAAGGTGGAGAGGTCCCTAGGAAGTATCTCAGCCCCAATTCTGTCACTATGTCTACTTCCCCTCTTGGCTGTGGGTAGTCTGTGAAAGCAGGCAGACCTGGGTGTGACTCTGCCACTTACTATCTGTAAATGAGAGACAGTTTCATGAAATCTAACATGCCACTGACTAGAAGGCACATCACTATTTTATTTTTCACTAAGAAGGAAACAACTCCACCAATTATAATGGCACATTATTGTCAATTGTAGGATGCTTCCTGATTTTGACATGTTAAAATGAATGCCGAGGAATCAATGATATATGGCAATACATATAAAGAAAGAGCTTAGGCTCGCACCTGGCACATAGTAGGCTCTTGTTTCTATCTGAATGACCTTAAGGAAGTCTGTTAGCCTTCCTAAGGGTGTATCCTCAACTGTGACATGGGACAATGCCTACTTCACAGGGCTGTTGAGTAAGCGAGATGAAATGCTGTGTTTAAGGCTTTCAGCAGAGTGCCTGGCACATAGTAGGCACTCAGAAAATGCTAGTTCACTCCTCCCTTCTTTAATGGCAGAAACCCTGTTTCATTCATCTCTAAACTCAGTTTTTAGCACAGTTTCTGCCTGTAGGAAGTAAAGGTTTGATAAATGGATAAATGAATGAAGATTCATTTTTTTGCATTAAAAAGCCATTCCGGTACTTCTTCAAGGGAATATTTCAGAGACTCAGAGACCACAGGAGTGGCTGAAAGAAATCTTAAGATCATCTCAGAGTCAGGATTTGGCTGAGGGTGTCAATTTCAGGGTGAGCCACAGGCTTAACACCAGAGTTGGAATTGAGGCTAGGGTCTCCTGATGTTGCCTTCATCCCTTCTCTGCCACTCACAGGGGGCTTCTTTTAGTCCTGGGAATCTGAGATTCCTCATTTGATAAAATATCAGGGTTACTGGTGGTTCGTAAATCTGACCAACATCGACATCATTAGGAATGTTTGTTCAAATGCAAATTCCTATGCCAACCCAGACCTAGTGAATCAGAATCATGGTGACTGGAGTGAGGGATCCATATTTTCAACAAGTGCCCCCAAATGATTCTGAGACAATTAGTCTGTGGATTGGCATGTGGGATGACAGGATTCGATAATCTGTAAGGTTCCCTCCATCTCTAATCAGTAATTCCAAAACCAGGGAAGCTGTCAAAGTCTTTTTTTTGTTTTCAACTAGAAACCACCTGGGACATGTGATATAGGGGTGAGGAGTGGGGGTGGGTGCTGGTACTGTGATCCAGTAACAAGTGGCTGTCATGATACAGGAAAATCCCTACTGCTGGGGTAAAAAGGGCAAACCCATTACAGTGAAAACCCAGGATTGCCAAGAAACACCAGATGCTGGAAGAGACAAGGAAGGATTCTCCTAACCCCTCCCCCCACCCCAACCTGAGGGAGCATGGCCCTGCTGACACCTTGATTGCAGACTTCTGGCCTCCCCAACTGTGAGACAATAAATTTCTGTTGTTTTGAAAGAAAAAAAAAAAAAGACAAACCCTATAAAATACTGCCCCCTAGGTGAGCTGGAGAAATCTTGCTATTGACTGTAACCTCTGTAGGCCCTTGGAGGAAAGGACAGACTTGTTCTGTTTCAAATGAGAAAGAAGTGTCAGAACTGGCCATGTGTCTGTTCCATGCTGCCCAGCCTAGGAAGTCCCCAGCACATTCTGCAGAGAGAAACTAGGGAAGCCACCAAGAAACCAGGTGGTCAACTATTCCAGGGTGCTTAGTTTGAAAGGCTTCTCTCGATACTTAATGCCATTTTGTATGCATTCTTCATCCCTGGCCAGACATTCCCCCCATAATGATTTACTGAAAATACGAGCTCCTGCCAGGCTGTCAAAAAGGCTTAGGATGAACGAGAGAGCCTAGAAATCCTGGAGAAGAGGAAAACATGGAGTGTAGCCAGAATCCAGAGGCCAGGTCTCAGAGAAGCTCCCCTGGGAGCAGTAATGAAGTGCTAATCTGAAGCCAGCGGCACCAAATGAGTCCAGGCCCCTGGTAGGAAAGGGCTTGGCCCTTGTTTGGCCAAGGCTGAGATGTCTGCCCTGGTTTCTCACAGATCGCCCCCCTCTGTCAGCACCGTGTCATGGTGACAGTGGGCCGTATCAGGACAGGAGGCTTACAACAGGAGCCTCGGTGGAGGGTCAGTAAAGAGAAAGATGGCAGGAGGACACTGTGGACCCACAGGGCTTGGCAGACCAGTTTAGGATGTCAAGTCAAAATAACAGGATGCGTAAAAGGACAAATGTTATGTGATTCCACTTATATGGACTCTCTAGAATAGGCAAATTCATAGAGACACAAAGTAGAATAGAGGCTACCAGGGGCTGGGAGGCAGGGGGAGGAGAGGAGATGGAGTTTCTGTCTAGGGTCATGAAAATGTTCTGGAAATAGTGGTGACAGTTACACATACTGTTTATGTTCTTAACACCACTGAATTGATCACTGAAAAATGCTTAAGGGGAGCAGATGTGGCTCAAGAGGTTGAATGCCCGCCTCCCACATGGGAAGTCCCGGGTTCGGTTCCTGGTGCCTCCTGAGGAAACAAAAACAATCAACAAGCAAAACAAATGAAAAAAACAAAACAAAAACAAAACAAAACAACTCAGGGAAGCCGATGTAGCTCAGTGGTTGAGCACTGGCTTCTCGCAAACAAGGTCCTGGATTCAATCCCCAGCCCCCCGTACCTCAAAAAAAAAAAAAAAAAAAAAAAAAAAAAAAGGTAGAATGGTGAATTTTGAGTTATGTACATTTTATTACAATAGAAAAGGAAAATATAAATAACACTAAGAGGCTGGGCATGGTGTAGGTAGCCAGGGGTGATGTTTGGAGATTCCGTGCTTTGTACTGCCTGCTCTGGCCAGCCTGAACTCACTCCATTCACTTACTCATTTATCCATCCACTAAACGAATATTTATTGAGTCTGCTCTGTGCCTGGCCCTGTTCTAGGGGCTGGGGATACATCCATGAACAAAACCCCTGCCCTTGTGGAACTAACATTCTAGTTGGAGTGACAGACAATAAATCCAATAAACAAAAATATAACCTAAGGCCAAATAATGCTAAGTGCATGGAAAGGAGTGAAAGCTGGGAAGGGAATGGAGAGTGGTGGACGGTAGACCAGGAAGGCTTTGAGTAGAGGCTCAGATAAGGCGAGTGAGGACCGCACCCCTCCACCTCAAGAAACCCCTCTTTGTACTCTGGGCTCAGCTTTTCTTGACCTCTAGAACTCAGCTTAGATGCCCCTTCCCTGCTAAAGACTCCACTTGTCCCCCAAACCTGGCCGGGGTCCCTTCTATGGACATACTTATCACTTTGTATAACAATTGCCTGTTTAACCTCTTGGACACTGTGAACATTCCAAGGACAGATCACATGGCATGATACAGTGCCTGGTACACTGAGATACCCAACAAATCTGTGACAATGACTGCATACATGAATGAATCAACTAGTTAAGGAAGACAGACACAGGAGGGTAGGTCCTGTCTGTGAAAATCAGCCATCAGGCATTCCTCCACTCCAACACCCACCTGGCTCCACACAGTCCCTTCTATTCCTGCACCCACTAAAGGTGCCTTTGGTGGGATGTTCCTGGGTTCTCGACCCACAGCTCAGGCCACTGGTACAATGACCATACATTCCAAGTCACAAAGCAGGGACATGTCTGTTATATGAGTATGGTGGGTGCCAGAGGAAGTCTGGAAAATGTCATTTGGATGCTGGAACAATGGAATTCCCAGGATCTTTTGATGAATATGGAAATGACTAAAGAATATTTAGAAACAGGGCAACTTAAAAAAATTGGAAACATATGGTAACCATCATTATAGGGCTCAGAGGGTCTATTTCAAGGATGTCTGTGGTCCACACCCCCTAGTCCTTTGCAGGAGGCCTCTCTGGTCAAGGCATCCAGGATGTTCTCCCCCAACTAGGACCATATCGATCTCAGGGACAAAAAAGAGGAGAAGTGCCCATGAGGGAGAAAAAAGTGGACAGCACCCTGACAGGAGTTAGAGGGGGCACCACCCCATCCAGACCCCAGTGTTGACCCCCAAGTTCTGGAGCCTGGTCCTCATCACTTGTCTCCAGATCTCTCAGATTGAGGGCTTCTCCCTATGGTGGAGGCTGAATACCAACATGAGTCTCCCCTGCCCATGGGGTCAGAAGCTGTACCCCCAAAAGGGTCAAAATCATTCTGAAGGCGGCATCTCCTCCCCTGGACTCATCCAGACTGATGCCACATTTCATTCTAGCTTATCTCATGAATATGGGACTAGGCTGTGGCTTTTGCTTCCTTTTTCTCCCCTAACAAACTCTCAGTTCTGCTGAGACCTCCTTAGACTGAAGTTTGATCTGCTTATGATACAGATTGTCCCAATTCAGGGCCTTGGAAAGTCCAAGGTGCTGTTCCATTAAAAATATCTCCTGGGAGCAGAGGTGGCTCAAGTCATTGGGCGCCTCCCTCCCATATGGGAGGTCCCAGGTTCGGTCCCAGCGCCTCCTAAAAAGTAGTCGAGCACACAATGAACAGACACAGAGAGCAGACAGTGGGTGCAGACAATGGGGGGTGAGGGGTGGGATAAATAAATAAGATAAATCTTTAAAAACTAAATGCATCTCCTGCCTTCCTGCCTTCTTTGCCCCTGGAGAGCCATAGGAGAGGCAGGCAGGCAGATGCCTTTCCCAGGCCTGAATGATGATGCCACTTTCTGTAACAAACTTGGGGAGTCACTAAACACACCCCAACAGTGACCTCCTCTTTAGCCTAAGAAGGACAGCATGACTTATTAAGAGGTTTGGGTTTCTGTGAGTGGAAGGTTTGAAACATACTTTTTCCTGGCAGTTTCTGCCCCTGGGCAGAGCTTTCCCACCAAGCAACCAACCACAACTCAGAAAATGTTCTCACCCCACATCTGTGTCAGCCCCCACATAACCAGACATGGTGCCTGAGAGCAGCCTCAACCTGATCTGTGACACCCTCTCCCACTCTTCCTGGACATTTCTTGTTAGTTCAGAGAGCGTCTTCCTCTGGGGGCCCACCCAGGGTGGCTCCTGTGGGATGTTCTGGGCTACCTGGGTCAAGGAGGTGCCAGTGTGTCTCTCTTTACACATTACGGTAGAGGAAAATGGAAGGCAGGGGATTGCTGACTGCACAAAACTCAGGCACTCCTGGGCCAGTAGCAAGAGGGGATGGTCCAGTTAGAGGGCAAAGGGCAAGACTATCATGCTGAACAATGGGACCTCAGGCTTTTGCAAGTGCATGCCACTTCTTTCATTCATTGATTTTTTTGTTCTTTCCCCCCCACCACCACTTCTTTTAATAACTGCCCCCTGCTTTGACAGGTCCCTTACCGCCTTCTTTGCATCCCACCTCCGAGAGCCCTGGGAAATCCTCCCAAAGCAAAATGAGAACCAGAAACCCTGGCGCTAACCCTGCCATTAACCATCCCCATGTGGGTTTCTGATTTTGATTCATCAAGGAGTCTCCTGGGGGAAGAGAACATCAACCTCTTCATGTCGTCTGCCCACAATTGTGACCACAGTTTTCAAGTTGAGAGGACAGCACTGATGCCAAGACCTCAGCCTGCCCAGCTCTGTACAGGTCATCTCTTGGCTGGGAGAACCAAGCTTAAGGCAAATGCTAAGTAGTTGTTTCTCACCAAACGGAGGAAATGTAGAGATTTTTCTGACTTTGTCCCAACCCTCAGTCCACTAAGCCATAGGCAGAGCTTTTCCTTGTACTCCTGCAGCAGGGACACCCCAACCTGCTTCTCCTTTCCCTGCCGCCTCAGTGTTAGGGGACCACAGACCCTGCCAACACCCTTGGGCAAAGGTTCACCCTTTTATACACTGAACCAAAGAAGAGTCATCTCAAATCAAAGCCCAGGCCAGGAACATCACCACGTAGTTTCACTGCATAACCCTAGAGGAAAGCTCTCCATCCATGAGGGCTATGCATACATATCCTATTTTACTATAAAACTGCCAGCAACTTGGGCAAAGAGAGCATGTCTTATTTGTCTACAACCCCTCAGTACTTAACATTATGGGATAGCAGTCTGAAAGTGTTCACTAAGCATCTGATGAAGAGATGGGATGGGGGTAGATGGGTGGAAGTGTGTGTGACTTTGGGGGTACAAGTGGAATCCCTATCTCAATGCCTCACAGTTCCTGTACTTCCCTGGTTTCAGTCTTTATCTTTGGGGCCTGGCTGTTCAGAATAGGTGCTGTACCCACCCACCGGTCTCAAGAGCTCAGGGTGGGAGGGCAGGCATGGTATTGCACTAGCACATATACCATATACCTGCTGTGCATACAGTGACTGGGGGCACTGACCCTGAATTGCAGCTATTTGTACTGCCTTTCTGTAGATCATTCTAGACTCCCCACTGCTGACTGATCTCTAAACTTGTATTGAGCTAGCCAGGGGGACACTGAGGTATATAACTCTGTCTCTTCTGTGCACACAAAAATGCTAAAAGGCAATTCCAGGCTGTCCCTGCTGAGTGCCACCAGAGTGGTCAGAGGTAGGCAGTGTGTGACGGTGAAAAGAACAGTGAGCCAGGAGAAAGGAGGTCTAGCTGAGGCATGCTGCTAACCAGCTTTGAGTCTTGGAGGTACTAAGACACTCCTCTTTCCTCAATTTCTTTGCCAGTCATACACACTCCCTAGGGTTGTTGAGTGGATTACATGTGATGACACAAGGGGAGGACATTATAAACTGTGCCTTAGACAAGCTGGTCAGGGCATATGCCATGTTCACAGCCCAGCAGAAGCTCCTTATGCTTGCGTAAGGTCCTAAACAATTGATCTGGCTCAAAAGGTCTGTCCAAACAACTAGGATGATGATTAGCAAGCTCGTCAGATTCTCTCAGGAATTGCAACTGGAGGAACAGGGAGAGAGCTGAGCAAAAGCAGAAGCAGAAAGAGAAGCAGCCACCATGGAATTAAAAAGCCATGTCATCGATGAGACACAAGAGTGAAGAGGTGAATTCCTACTGCTGTGGGTTTAGGTCTGCACTGCATTCTGAATGAACTTCCAGTTCTAGCTCTGTAAGGCCCACCTGTATCGGGTCCAGTTCTTCCAATGTGTTTGCCGATGTCCTTACTACAAAACCTCACTACTCGAAGTGACCCAGATGAGTCTCTGGTCCTTGCTATCAAAAGAATGCAGACAGCTCCCATGAGTCCCATACACCCATATGAGGGCTGATTAGCTACTTGCTTTCTTGTACCCTAGGTGGATTAGGACTTTTAATGGTGGAAAATACAGTCATGGTGATTCATATGGGGAGCCAATGCAGGAGAGTAGGAGGAGGCCAGTTCTGGACTCAGAAACAGGGTATGAATTCTGGCTCCACCACTGGCTAGATGTGACCACTCTATACCTACCTTTTTTTAAAATTATTTTTTTAGGAGGTACCGGGAATCGAACCTGGGACCTCATACTCGCAAAGCAGGTGCTCAAGCCACTGAGCTCCACCCGCTCCACCTAACCTCTTCTTAAAATGGGGATAGTGGTGGCAGTTGAGAGCAAGGGCATATAAAGGACATAGGTGGGCACTCAATTACTATAAGCTCCCACCCCAGGCCAGCCAATGTCTTTGCCTAGCAATGCGTGGGCCGGCTCTGAGGTGTCACCATGCTTTGCTGAGGATGGTTTGGATCCCAGTGGTCTAAGTAGGCTTCACATCCATGAAAGCCTCTTTGCAAAGCAACCCTGCCGCGTGGGGAGCAGGAGCACGGGGGCGCTCACCCCCACAACTGGATTCCTCGCCTAGTTTCCTCTGCTCTCCCCAGGGCTCAGTTCTTGGCTCCTTAGCATATTAGGGGAGAGGGGACAAGACCACAGGGCAGAAGAGTGGCTCCTGCTGTCAGCAGCTTTCTGCACACTAATGCAAACTGGATGTTATTCGTTAAGCAAGGCAGCTCAGGAATGGCCCAGGAATGCAGCATTAGGGCTGAGGCCATTCTCGGGCTCCTAGCACAGACCTTATTAAATCTTCTAGTATGTGGAGATTCACCTCTCAAAACAAATGTTTCCTTGCTCTCTGCCTTGTAAATATATCCCAGAGAAGCAGTGGGAAAACAGGGACCCAGTCAGAGCAGTCTGGGTTTTACCCCCAATTCCTCTGGCTTGAGCCCCAGAACTGGAATGGGTCCTGGGAGTTGGCCTTGCAGCCCCTCCACCCCCTTCCAGCACAGGAATCCTCCCCTGTCTGTACCATGCCTGACAGCTGCTCATCCTGCTGGGAATGGAGGAAACCAGACAGTATCTCGTGGGTCTCCATTCCAGGGCTTAAAAACCAGTATCTGGTTTGATTCACCAGGCACTGGCATTTTCTTGATGTCTCCAATGTTTTTTCCTCTGATTATTCCCTACCTTATTTTATTTATGCTTTGGGTTTCAAAGCTATTAACTATGAAGCAAGATACCGAATATCTTATTCTTTCTCCAACACCTGGTATAAGCACATTTGAGGGGGATGGCTTCATTGCTGGGTCCTTCAGTATTAGTGGGCTCAAGAGGACAGTCTAATGGCCAGTAGCTGCCATCTTTGGGAACTGGTTTCCAGGGCTGGGACAGTCCTGCCAGCAGGCTTTGTCTAAGTCTGGCTCAGAGCTGCTCTGAAACCCAACCATAACAAAGAGATTTCAAGTTGAGGATGAATAGTGAAAGCTACTAATATGTATTGAGATCGCCCTACATAGCAGGCACTCTGCAAGGTGCTTTATATGCGCTTTTTCTCCTTTACTCTTCACAGAAGCGACATGAGTTAGTTATTAAGAGAAAACTGGAGCCCAGAAAAGTCAAGCAACTTGCCCAGGGTCACACAGCTGCTACATGGTGGCACCAGAGAGAAAAGCAAGGGTCTTTCATTTTCAAACTACAGAACCGACTGTCAAGCTGAATTATCAAGGCAAATATTTAATAATAGTCCTTTCCTCATGTACGGTGCTTTGCATCTATCTCACAGTAGCCCTGTTGGTGGGGGGGGGCGGGGGGAGGAAGGGAGGGCACAGTACTCAGAACCCTCAGGTGTAAAGGAAAGAGCCTGAGACTTGAAGTGCTTCCAAGTCCTGACTGCATATAAGAATCACCTGAAGAGCTCTTTAAACTACCAGTATTGGGTCATCTGTATTTTTGAAGTTCCCAGGCAATGCACAGCAAAGGCTGAGAACCACTGGCTGACAGGAAGTTCTGGGATCAAGCCCCAGCTACACAATTTACAAATCATTGGACCTTGTGAGTGAGGCATGCATACATCATCTCCTCGGGAAGGAAGGCTTCCCTGACTTGTGGCCCCATCAGGTGTTCCCCACATATGATAAACATTATACTGCACTTCCCTTTTTACATTTACTATTTACTCACTGTTGTAAGCTCTTGGACAGCAAGAGCCATTGAATGTCGTTCACAATTGCAATCCCATTTGCAAACAGAGGGCTGGCGTGTTGCAATGCTCAAAAAATGGTATTAAATGAATGAGCAAGTGAATGAATGGGATTCACAGCCCTCTGAGAGGCCCTAAGAACAGAACTGATCATTAAATACCCCAAAACTTGCTTGGCTGTGCATCAGAAGGGCCCTAAAACCTAGGTAGCTTTTCTTTTAAAGGAAAAGAGGGGAGGAATACCCCAACCTAGACCTGAAACCTTGCAGCTCCTTTAGGTTTGTTTTTCCTGCCTTCTGAGCTCCTGCCAAAGCAAAACAAGTCAAAAGAAAGGAGGTTGTGGAGAACAGAAATAAACACATGGCTCTGGGAAAATAGGCTCTGATTTTCTGCAGCTGCAGAATAGAGCCCGGGGGATAATTTGGACCATCTGCCCATTAAGGAAGTTGAACTTTCATTCTCTTGTAAAGAAAGAACTCCCAGTGCCCCCAGCCAGCCTGCAGCCCAAGGGCTGGCCCCGCCTCCCGGGAGGCTGGGGGAAGTAGGCCTGTATCCTTCTTTTGACATGGCACTTCTCTTTTCCATGACATCCGTGGGAAATGTGATCCATATGGGAAGGACAGGAGCCATCCCCAAAGCAAAATAAAAAGACGAATTTCTGGTCAGACTCTCCTGGAGGGCATCGATTTCAAAATGTGAAAGCCTGGCCTGTGGGTGCACTTTATGAAATGCTATTTCCGAAAGGCAGTCTCTTAATGTGGTACTTTATGATCCTTCAAAGCACTTTTATTAGACGGTCTCATTTGATCTTTGCAGCAATCCTCTAAGGTGGGTGGTATTACCCCCACTTTGTAGGTCAAGCAGCTGAGCCTCAGACAAGGGCAGTGACTTTTCTCAAGGTCACATCACTAGTAAAGTGGCCACACCAGAACTTGAACTTGGGTCTTCAGACTCACAGCCCAGTGGGCCACTGCACCATGTCTCCCAGGATTAGTCTTTCACTGGGGGCCATATGGGGTGCCTGGTACTTTGCTGGGAAGAAAGAGCAGCAGAAACTTCTCCCAAGTGTCCCCTGCACCTCTGCTTTTAGTCCTGGTTGTCTCCCCAACTCTATTGTATGTTCTTTGGAAACAGAGTTTGTCCTGTCTGATTTTGTTTCTCCAATGCTCTACCAAAATGCCTGGTTCATAGTAAGTGTTCAATAAAATGTGCCCAGTTAAATAGTAAAGAGCTTTCCCTGCCCAGCCCTGAATGCCGTGGCAGCTTTCCCATTGCAGTTGGAAGATTTCACTAATGCCCAGAAATTCTGCTCAGTTGGATTTGTAAGAATGGACTGGGCAGCCAGGTGGACAGATGAGTCCTTTTCCTAGCTTTTGTTCCTGGGCCTCTCAGATGCAGAAAGGCCAGTGAGAGTCAATAGGTATTTTAGGACTAGAAAGTTTTAGAACCAGGGAAGAAGTCACTGACACCAAACTCATTTAATCAGGCCTTTAGCCCCTGTAAACACCCTGTGAGACGGTATTAACATTGATTTGGCATCCCTCAAAGGCCCTATGGATCCACTGCTCTCATCTCCAGATCCAAGGTCCAGGACTAGTGGCTTTTCCCGGAGAGGCTCTTTCACACCCTGTGACTTTGATCACGCTCCCCCACTTGCTTCCTCTCTCAAGCCTGCTCAGCTGTGCTGGTTTGAGCCTTGTGGACCCCAGAAAATTATGTTCTTAAGCTAAGCCATTCCTGTGCATGTAAACCTATTGAATGTGGGACCTTTGGGTTAGATCACCTTTTATTACATCGCTTCAGTTAAGGGCCTTTGATTAGACTGCAGGACCCAGGGTGGGTCCTAATCCTCTTAGTGGGGTCCTTAATAAACAGAGGAGTGAGTATAAGGCTGCAGAAACAGAGAAAAGGAACCCAGGAGCTCAGAGAGGAAGCTGGGAGAGAGCAAAGCCACAGAAGCAGAACTAGCAACGGGGCCCGGAGGAGAGGGGAGAGGGCAGAGCCGAGTGGATCCATATTGTGCCCTGCCATGCGCTTGATCGCCCACAGCTAGCTCGGGGAGAAAGTGGGCCCGGGGTAGAACAGATGCGGCCACTGTGTCATGCCACGTGGCAGGAGACCAGGATCGCCAGCAGCCGACCTTTGGTGAGACAGCATCTCTGATGTGATGCCTTGATTTGGACATTTTCACAGCTTCAGCTTTTAACCTAATAAATTTCAACTATAAAAGCCTACCCATTTCTGGTATATGGCCTCCAGCAGCTTTTAGCAAATGAAAACATCACCCTTCAAGGTCCAGTTCTAAAACCCTTGTCTGGGATGCTTCCCTATCCCTGTGTTATAAATCCTTGAAGGCAGGAACTATATCTCGAACCACTTTTACCACTCTCTAGCTCTATGACCTTGGGCAAATGATTTAACCTCTTGGAACAGTTTCCTCATCTGTTAAATGGCATACCTTAGAGAGTTATTCGGAAGATTAAATACATGCGAGCTCAGTGACTGTGGTGGTTGGTTCTCAGTAAATATTCGTTGAACTCTATATAATCTCCAAGGATCACGGTGGGGAGCCAGCCTTTGAGTCAGGCAGGAAAGCAGCCGGTGACTCCCCTCCTCCCACAGCACCCAGGAGACCTCCCGAGGATGCCCACAGGCCTCACCGCCTCCTGCCTCTATCTTCTTTCTTCCATCAGAATTCTAAAAACAGCTCCCTGAAGAAGAGAGGCTGAAATCCAGCCACAGGGGAATAAGTCCCTCAGACACACTGGCTTCAAATACTCTCCAAGGGTGTTTTCCACCCTCTGCCTCTGGGGCTACTATGGTCAGAGGATGTGAGAAGCAGCAGAGCTGTAAAGTTACTGGAGTGGCGGCTAAAGCTCATCCAGTTCCATCAAAAAGATGATGTGGTTCACACCTGTATCCTCATGTGTGGTGGGGGGACCTCATTTGCAGTGACTTCAGTTCGTTTTACTTCCCAGCAGAAGGGAAGGGAGAGCAGAGCCATGGAGGTTAAGAACAATTTTTGGGTTTATTGGTTTATTTGATTGTCTTCTAAATAAACCATTCACCATTCCTGGTTTTAACGTATGACTAAACTTAAAACTCTCTTTGTATAATGCACACATCAAAGACCAAAACTTTAATTCATCAGTGTTTGGGGTGAGTTGTTTTGGTAAAAATTCCTTGCTTACCTTCAGTCTGAAGTTTGTATTCCTAGAAGAGTTTTCTTGCAGGGCAAATCCCAGAAACCGCTGCATTTTTTTGCCAGGGAATTTAGATTGCCAGACTTTGGGGAATTCGGATTGCCAGACCTTGTGGGAGATGTCCCACCCCCCCACCCCCAGGCACAACAGTTCATTTAGAGAGAAGCCAGCTTATAGTGTAAAACAGGCTCACTCACCAGCTCGGCTCACTATAAAAAGAATAGGTGCTTGGAGAACTGGAAAACGGTTACCTCTACTCACAAGTGTGGAGTCCCTGCCAGGGTAAAGGTTAAAGGCAGCCAATCTTCCAAAGTACCAATCCCATACCTGGCTGCTAACTCTAACATAAAATTCCAAATACGGACTTATTTTTTTTCCATCTAGGGCTCTCTCAAGCTTTGGCCCTCGGTTCTTGTTTTCACCTAGCATATATTTAGCATACAGATATTAAAGGTCCTGTTAATGACCGCTTAGCCCTGCTTGCTCCTCTCTGAGATCACTTTTCCCTAAGGGGGTCTTAGTTTCTCCTTGCCTAAGCAGTTTTTCCTGCCACCAGGCATGCCAAGCTGCTGGGGCTCTTCTCTCTCTCCCTCTGGCCAGCAATGCCGAAAATACCTTTTCTAAGAGATGAGTGCAATATAATTGCCTCAGTTGATCCCACCTCCCAGGCAGAGCCCCACACCCACCACCAATCCTTACTTTACCACCTGGCTTCTTTAAAGGGGCCAGGCCCCTTATTTTCCCAGGCCCTTTTTGAATCTACTTGAAGTCATTAAACCAAACAAAACATGTATTAAATGGAATTAAACTGTTTTCTGCATATAACAACGTAAAAGCTCTCCTGGAAGGGTCACTAGGAAGCTTTCAGGAAAAATAACTGAGTTTGATTTTGGAAGGCTTACGATAGGATCTTGGCAATCCAGAATTTCTGGAAGGCCAGATCTCATCCTCTGCACAGACCAGGGGAAAAAAGAGGAAATTGTTGTCCGGGAGGCTGAGAGGCTGAGCCACTGGCCCCAACAGCCGCACAGACAGTGGGGTCAGAATGGGGACTTGGCTCTTAGTTTAGCCACTCTAAGGTCAGTGCTACTCCTGTAGAATTCCAGAGAGTTCATGTGTCTTCTCAGGAAATACAGTACTTGCTAAAAAGGAGAGCAGCTCTGACAAGAGAAGGAACAGCTGAGAAAACATGAATTTAAAATAGGGACATTTTCCATAGGGGGGAAGGACCTGCCCATCACGCCACAGGCGTTGGCATTTGTCGCTGTGTTGAGGGGCCACAGGGATGCCTGGGCCCTGGTATCCCTTCATCCTGGATGAAGTCTGGATCCATCCTCCTCCTCGCGGCCACGGTGCTGCCTTGCCCAGCAATGGCTTCCCAGTGCGCAGAGGATCAAGCCTAATCTTCTAACCATGACAAGCCCTTCGAAATCCCTGCCTACCTCTCCAGCCTTAGTTTTTGTTTCTTACATCCGAAACTTTACCATGCCAAACTATTTGGTTTTATTCAGCAACACTGAAACAATTTTGCCTTCCATAGCCACCTATTAAAACTCCAATTTACCCTTCAAAACCTGGTTCGAAGACACCTCATTGAATGACAATAGTAGGCACAATTAGCCTTTGTACCTACTTCTATTATAGCCCTTACCACACTAACTGTAATTATTTGTGTCTTTCACCTGCTAGACTGTGAGCTCCTCAAAGGTAAGACCATGCTTTACTCATCTGGGGCTCCCCAACCCTTGGCTAATCCCTGGTACATAGCAAATGCTCAATAAACACTTGCTAAAGATTTCTTTTTGTTTATATATATATATATAAGATTTATTTAA